>APFE030207115.1:182657-229947 GCA_000404065.3 Pinus taeda | reverse complement strand
CCCCCCCTCCAAAAGTTTGATTCAATCCCTCCCGATATCGCCTTCCTACCTTTTAGACTCCTGCCATTCACCTTTCACCACCTCATATGTCCATTAAACTCCATCAAATCACATTCATTCCCTCCATAATTAACTCGTTAAGCATTCAATTGTCTTAGTCGTTAATTCAATGGACCCGCGCCACCTTCAACGGAAAACCAAAATCATTATATAAACCTCTCTTCTATTTGAGAATCGGTTACTGAATTCAAGCTCTGCCACTGTTAATTGATTTCTTACAGGCATTGTTGGACTCAATTCCGACAGTTTCAATCACCAGCAACATCTCTAATCAATCATTATCAGCTTGTTACCTATGCTTCTACCTTTAGAGCCTGTATTTTATATGTCTTTTGCTACTCTCAAACTCCCAATCCAATTCACTATTGTCCTTAGCCATATAGCCAAAATGCCTCCAAAGGATAAAGGACCAAAGGAACCTGTCAATCCTCTGATCTTTCCTCCCATAGATCTTCACCATGTCCCTATGGATGACAGAGACTACAAACTCCATGAGACACTGTGAACTTGACCTCTTCGAGATGTATTGTTGGCTTGAGGACAAATACATTGACAAGTCTGATGAAATCTAGCTCTAGGAGTCAAATTTACCTCACTACATCTTTCCTCGTACCCACAACACCCCAGATTTTATTAGAAAATGTCATGCATCTTATTTTCTAAGCCAAAGGGCCATAGTCACCCCCACTAGAGAAATTATGTTTACCATAACTCCTCAGGCCATTGCGTCTGCACAGTCTCCTACTACCTGCACAACTTCACAAGAGAAACAACAAATAATGTAGACAGATACATCTACTTCGAGCGAGTCAAAGAAGAGCATAATGGACATCTTCAAGGAGATAAAACTCAGAAATGAAGCCTTGAAGATTAAAACCTGCAACCAGTTCTAGAAACAGAATTCTGGTGCCCAAAGTAGGTTGTTGTCAGCCTTTTACTCAAAAAAGGGGAAAATGAAAATGGCATTCCTACAAGCACAAGCTCCCCAGCCCAAGACTGCATCAGACTACAAAAAGACAACTTTTGAGTTTGATGTAAAGGATATACATCCCATTGACCAAATGGAGATGCATAAGCGGACTGGGGAAATGATTTTCTCTACTGTCACTAACACAACCATGACTTTATCAAAACTGCAGGTTACCTTGGCAAATGCCCAATCACAGCTGAAGATGGAGAAGGTCTATGTTCTTGCCAAAGACATTAGGACTAAAACCCTAGAGGATTTGGTAATCAAACTAGGTTATGATCCATCAAACATCAATGCTGCAAAAGAACTTGTGAAGAAGAATAATTTGGACATAGAAGCATTGAGAAAGCAGTTAAAACTGCCCACTGCTAAAGATCCTCTAGCCAAGGATATTGAGGAGACAGAGACTCAAAAGGAAGATATGATGAAGCTCATCATTGAGCAAATTGCACAACTCAAGCAATGGAGACAAATATGGAGAAGCTAATTAAGGAAAAGGAAAAAGTTGCTAAAAATACTGCCTCCTTGGAAGCACTCCCTATTATAGTCATTCCTACAACCATATCTACTACAACAAGTAAATGAGATGCTGCAGACCAGTTGGCCAATGCAATGCAAAAAATGTCTCTCTAGACTGAAGAAATCAAAAAGTGTCAGGATCACGTGAAACTTCTAGAGGATAATCGTTATAAATCTAAGATTTTTCATGCAGCAAAGCTTCAGAGAGCTCAAAATCAGATAGAAGTATGGAATAAGTCAACAACTAAGTCTTCTATTGGCCACACTCTAGGTCATGTCAAGGAAATCATATGGAACAACATCATTGAGGAGATAGATGAAATCTGGCCATGCATCCAAATTATTTTTGAGTAGAAGCAATTGATGGAAAAGGTAAAGCAGAACATTGTCAATATAAATGCTCAACTGGGAGAGATGCCTACTACAGCCAACAACATTATAAAGTTCCTCAACTCCAAGAATAGATATGAACTAGATGATCTAGGAGTGGATGACAAGACTGAAACCATCCTGGATGTGAAGAAAGTTCTAACCAAGAAGAACTTAGTTGTACAGTTGACAGAGAAGTGTCACACTCTTGAAGTAGCAGTCAACAGATTTTTCACAAGTATTGATGCATTGAACAAGAAGGGTATGCCTTCACTTTTTGTAATCAATGATAAGTTAATGACTAGGGAAGATTACATGAAGAAGCTTCAGGATATTGCTAGGGATACATCCAAGTCCTCCAACATCAAAGGTTCCATGACAGGCAGGGTGTTTTACGAAGCCATAAACAACATATGTTTTTATTCAACATGGATAAAACATATTTTCATTGTAAAACCCACTTTTTCCCGATATACTGAGGTAGATGAAATCTACCATAATGTAATTAAGATAGCAATCCTAGATGAAGAATGGTGGGAAAACATGTGTGAATTTCAGGATTAGAGGACAAATCAACTTCACCAGCACAGCACCCGAATAACGACCACTCAGCACCGAATTTCCTTCAAAATAGGGCCAGATGTTCAGATTCATTCTTTTTTATCGAATTAGTTTTGTTTCTATTAGTTTTAAGTAATAATAGAATGTCGTGTCACACAGGCATTTATTGTAATATTTTGTAATTTTGTTTAAATACTTCAGCCCATCGAAGTATTGAGGGTTGCACCCTTGAACCAGTTATCACATAGATTTGTACTAAGCTAGAGAATTTTTTTATTAAATAAAAGATTTTGGATTTACTTCATTTGGCTTGTCTCTCAATGAGTTGTTTTCATCATGTTTTTCATTATGTATTCTTCATATAATTTAATTCTTTTACAGTCATCCGATTGGAAATTTAATTGAATCTTAGTTTCATTTTGAATCCGCTGTGAAGTTGCATTTAAATAAGAGATTAATTTGCAGAACTATCTGTTATTGTAAATTCCTCTTTGAACTTAAATTGCACTCGATTTTTGTAATAGTTTAATTATATTATGTTGATCTAGGAAACACTGTTTTCTTGATTTCTGCTTATAAATGGTTAAATACTCAGTTTGAATATTAAATCACTTATACTTCTCTATAATCTACTTATCCATCCCACTTAAATCAAAATAACCATATGTATTTAAAGAACAACCTTTTGTTTTATTAAGGATATTTCTAAGTTTAAAACACTTGTTTTTTAAATAGTTCACTGGTCATCCAAACTATTGAAATCAACAAAACATTTTAGATGCTTTGGCATAGCCAATTGACCTTAGGTTATCTCAAAGGACAACAAGTCTAATGGACTACGATGAAATTGATTGGACATATCTTTGTGTATAAGTTATGAGATTGAATAGAATTGGTTATTAAGCAGTGTTTAAATATTTATAAGCTCATGAAGGACAAATTTCTCTCTCTCTCTCTCTCTCTCTCTCTCTCTCGACATATATATATATATAGATAGACACACACACACACACACACACAAATAGATATGGAATAAATGGTCCGGACCAACCCTTGTAGAAAGCTCATGAGAGTTATATGCAATGTGGAAGCTTAGGAAGGATAACATTTCTCAACATATATGTGAAGGAATAACTATCTATATGTTCTTAGGTTGGGATGAGGCCTTGTTAAGAATCCAAAGGTCAAGACTGGGCTAAAGTAGTACAAACTTAGAAGGTATAGTTGTAAAGGGCTTGTATACCCTTGTATACCCTTAAACTATGTGTTGGAGGCCTAGGTAAAGGTTCTTGTACCTTCATTAATAGTTAAAGCACTGAGGGTGGAAAAGCACACACTATATTCATTGAAACTTACGCTGTGAGTGCCAAATGTTATGGCCTAGAGGAGTAGAATAAACTTAGGATTAACCACCATGTGACTAAGTGCTATGTCCAAGTGTTGATCATGGGGATCAATTTTGTTGCCTAGGGTTAAATGAGTGGCTCTTTGTCATTCCATATGCCCAGGGGCCATGCATAAGTGAAAAGGTAGGAGAGATACGAGACGAAAATGCGAGAAAATACGAGTGTCATTCACATGTCCCAAAACTTTATCCCCAGAAATTTTGAGTGGAGCCCGAGGGGAAACTTCTAGGATTTTATTCACGGAACAACTTGGCAAGTGGTCCTAGTAATTATGGTTGTTGCATGACATGACAAAAAATCCAAAACACTTATAGCCATTAGAGAAATTTTGATGTAAAATATGGGCTTCAAAACAAAAATGTACAACCAAAATCAACTTTATAAGAACTAATATGATTCAATATGATGATGTCAAACATGGGGGATGATTCACTATTTTCGGAATAAAAATGTAAAAATGATTAAAAAATAAAAAAATAAAAGACTACTTGTTCAACTCATATTTTCAACTTATCTCCCTATGGTTTTACTCAAATTTCGAGCAGAAGGGTCCATAAAAAATATGCAACATGGGTATTGTATTTCTCATTTTTCGTGTAAAAGGGTCCATAAAAAATATGCAACATGGGTACTCCTTGGATGAGGAATTAAATTCTACAGCCAACGAGTGCTCCTGCTCAAAATTTGAGTAAAGTTGTAGGGAGATAAGTTTGTATTTCTCATTTTCCTTGTAGAAGGGTCCATCAAAAATATGTAACATGGGTACTCCTTGGATGAGGAATTAAATTCTACAGCCAATGAGTGCTCCTGCTCAAAATTTGAGTAAAGTTGTAGGGAGATAAGTTTGTATTTCTCATTTTTCGTGTAGAAGGGTCCATCAAAAATATGCAACATGGGTACTCCTTGGATGAGGAATTAAATTCTATATCCAACGAGTGCTCCAACTCAAAATTTGAGTAAAGTTGTAGGGAGATAAGTTGAAAATACAAGTTGCAAAGGTAGTTTTTCTTTTCTTTTTTCCCTCTAAAATTTGATGATGTAATCTAATCTTATTTTATTATTTCTACTCTTATTTTCTAATATTCCTTAGGAGGCCCAGTTTAGACCTAAGAAAATTTCTAATGATGAAAACATGAACTTACTTTGCAACTGAGGTCCAAGTGGGACCCGTGCCCACATGGTGGGTGATGTGGTTCTAGGGCCATGTGGCATCCCAAGAAGTGGAACACATGTCAACCAGTTTTGAGGGCTTTATGGGCCCAAGTGGCCTGAAAACGAGTGACACATGGCATGCTTGGATTGTAGCCATGTGGAGGGTGACATCACCCCTATAGAGAGGACAGGTGACGTCACCTTGGCTCTAAGCATCCTTGGTGAATTTCAAGGGAGATGAGTACAATCCTACCGGGAATTAATTCTCGAGGCACTGTGGCAAGGAGGAGCCCATATGTATAGGTGTGAAAAAATGTGGCAGACACAATTGGTTGAATCATGTTGAGGTGGTAGTAGGACGTGGAAAGCTTCTGCGTAACCTCAATAGATATGAATCAAGGAAGAATTAACATGGACGAGAATGACGTGGTATCATGGAGCCCATAAGAGATGCCACAACTAATAAAAAACGATGTGTGGAGGAGGTCCATGGGGGTATCCACGTAACCTTGAACGGTTGTCCTTGGAGTTTCAACGAGGAACTATGAGGAATCTCGCCAATATTTTTTCTCTGGGGTAACATGGCCATAGAGGGCTCACAACCACATCCATTTGATTACATATCATATATATATGTGTTATGGGTTAGTCCATATGGACCATATGAAGGGGATTAATATGTGACTCTAGTATGAAAGCCTCGTCAGCTAAAGTAACTTTGTCAAGTGGCAATGTGGTGGTCGACTATGATAGCCACATGGGAACCATGTAGGGGCTATGTGGGCGCCACAAGGTGGGGGTCAAGATGGCGTGGCACTATTTGATTGGCCAAAATTTGACTACCCATATCTTTTGATTCAGGAGTTGGATAGAGACAATTTTTATTTCGTTGGAAAGGTCTCGATGAAACAATGTCATTTGTTTTAGGTTTTGAGGACTTTGGAGGTTGGGTCAATCTAGTAACTACCTCCTTCTACCCTTACTTGGGGCTAGGGAAAGTAGGGGCTATGTTAAACTATGTCAACCTTCCTCAATGACTATATTATCCCTAAATGTTCGAGGGTTGGGATCAACACCTAGAAGACGATCAATTAGACACATAATTGACATTCACAAACTAGGGATTATGCTACTTCAAGAGACTATGACGTGCACGGAGAAAACTTGGGGATATCTCTCCAAAATCTTTCCAAATTGGTACATTTGTGCTACTAAAGCATCAGGCTTATCTGGGGGTCTCATGACAATGTGGAATCCTTACATCTTACACTTCAAAGCATACAACACCTCTGTTGGACTCATTATCACTGGAGGCAAATGTGGCACCAAAACATGTTTCTGCATCATCAACATTTATGCTCCATATGAACAACGAAGAGACTTCTGGTACAAGGCTGACCAAAGTGGACTCCTCCACCTTAGCTCTATACTTGTGGCAAGGGACCTTAATCTCATCACTGGGCTAACTGAACGATGGGGACAAATGAGCAGACCTAATCCATTGGAGGAATCATTTCATGTTTTCTTCAAAGATAAAGGACTCACGAACATCTCTCCCAATCCTATTGGACCAACCTCGCAGAATGGACGTTCTGGTATTCAGGGCATTGCAAAACGACTTGATCGTTTTTTAGTGCACGAATATATAATCAGTAGGCTGATGGGTCTCACATCCACCATTATTCACACTAAGATCTCTTATCATTTCCCCATTTTGCGAAATTGGACATAAATACATCAAAATAGGGCTCCACCGTTCAAATTTAATCATTTCTGGCTTAAAGAGGAAGACCACACAAAATTGGTCAAATCTATCCGGAAAACGACTGCAATAGACCCGGAGGACGAACAAATGGATAGAATTAATCAGAAACTTCATAGGCTAAAAGAATCCACATAAAGATGGGTAGGAAACAAGAACATGATGTTGATGAAGGAACTGATAAATATAGTGGAAAAAAATTAAGACCATGGAGGACCCCAACAATCCCAACTTCTTCTCTACTACTCGTAAATCAGAGATCCTATAGTTGGAAGGATACATATCACAAATCCTCCTTAGACATGCCGAAGCTATACAACAAAAAAGTCGCATTATGTGGATACAAGATGGGGACAAAAACAATAGTTTTTCCCATCAACAGATTTCTAGCCAACGAAAAAAATATATATATTTGGACCATTAACTCAACCTTTGGAGACCAGAAAGATATTGAGAGGGTGGCACACAAATACTTTAGCAAAATCTACCAGACACGGGATGAGGTTCCCTTCAACAAACAACTGGAACAATGTGAATTCTATCCCACAACCACTAATATGGAAGCTTTAGAACATATGGAATGCTCGGTCACAAAGGACGAAGTCATCTTTGTCCTGAAAAGTTTGGGCAGAGGGAAAAGTCCCGGACCTGGTGGATGGACAATGAAGATATTCCTACACTTTCAAGACATCACGATAGATGAGCTCATTGATATGGTGGAAGAGTCCAGAATCCACAGATGGGTTTCTGCTACCAAAAATGCCACTTTCATCACACTAATCCCTAAGATAGATAAGCCTATCTCACTTATTGATTTTTCCATATATCATTGTGCAACACCACCTACAAACTTATATCCAAAATTATTTCCAACCACCTCAAACCCTTCTTGTCTACATATGTCACTGTTGAACAATTTGGCTTCCTCAAAGACCATCAGATCCATGACACAGTTTCTATAGCACAAGAATGTCTCCATTCCATCAAATCCCACAATTTAGATGTCTGCCTCATGAAAATCGCTCTAATCAAAGAATTTGACCGCGTGGACTGGGAACTAATTTGGATGACCCTACAAAAGATTAGCTTGGCTCCATCATGACTGCCTAGATCCAATCCTGCATAAAATCTGCCTCATTTTCCATACTGATCAATGACCTTCCCACTGATTTATTTTCGGTCTCATGTGGCCTTCACCAAGGATGTGCCCTGTCTCCTCTCATTTTCATCACCATCATGGGTGGTCTTAGCCAAAGATTCAATCTTACTCGAAACAACAGGCTAATCTTCAGGTGTTTGATCGCTACCTCGGTCCACATCACCCATTTACTCTCTGTGGATGATCTTCTGACTATGGGGAAAACAGACCCACTAGAATGGCACCACATTTTCGAGATACTACAAAACTTTGGGATCGCATCTGGGCTTCTCATGAATCAGTTTAAATATCTATTCATATCCAGCGACTTAGAGGTGGATTCGTCCATGGACATAGCAAATTGCTTTGGTGTCATTGTTGTACACTTGGACAAGGGATTCATATGCCTTGGATTCAAATTGAAGCCGATGGGTTACAAGATCATGGATTGGCACTGGTTTCTCAGAAAAATTGAATCAAAATTATCACATTGGTCACACAAGTGGATTTCAATGGGAGGACGATTGATTATCATTAAATCGGTCCTCAATGGAATACAGATTCACTAGATGCACATTTATAAACTTCCGAAGGCTGTCACTCGGAAAATCAACACCATTTTGACCAAATTCCTATGGGCTGGCCCAACTTCCTCTCGAAAATTTGACCTGGATAGAATGGAATTGATCTCTCCCCCTGTCAAAATGGGTGGATGGAATCTGAAGGACACTGACACCTTCAACTTGGCATTGCTATTAAAAAAATTCTGGAGGGAAGTTCACCATAAGGGCCTTTGGCAACGTGTCATCACTGCAAAATATTTACAACACCTGAGCTTCAACTCTTGGCTTCGAAATGGCACTTTTGTTCCCTCCCAAATCTCTTGTTCATGGCGCAGTGTTCTTGCTTCCAAGCATTGGTACTTTGGATACCTTCGTTGCTCTGTTGGCTACGAATCTTCCCCTAATATCGGATTGGATTCCATGGTTAGTATGACGGGTTCTCACCTCTTATCCTAGACCCTCATTACTACTCTTCATTTTAGCGGCTTCCATGTGATCTGGGACATTGTTGATGCAAAGCAGTCTACTCCTCTCTACACACACTGGAAAGATACAGACGCGATATGTTTGTCGACCCATCTAACACAGAAATGGACAAATTATATCAACAATTTAAAGCTCTCTGGGATTTTTCTTTCAAATGCCAAAGACCACCTTGAATGGGTGAGCGGATCAAAATTAGACACAATCATTGTCAAAGAGGTTTATTGCCTCATTACTCGGCCTCCCTGCCCGAATCCACTGCACCCTTGGTTGGCTAAGACCTGGAAATGGAACTTCCCCCTCAAGATGAAATGTTTTTCTTGGCTGGTGGTCCACAATCGCATCCTCACTTGGGAGAACCTTGTCAAGAGGGTTTCCGAGGTCCAAGGCAATGTTGTCTCTACAATACACATGGAGAGGACATTAACCACCTTTTCATCCATAGTCCCTTTGCCACAACAGTTTGGATCGAGATATTGCACATGATTGAGGAGCCACCATCCTGGGATCATACCGACATTGTCTCTTATTTACACAGCTGGAGCGCAAACTCTCATCTCCACCAAGCACTGGTTTTCTTCATCACATGGGGCATATGGCAAACTCGAAACACTCTTATATTTGAGAATGAGCAACGCAACATCTGGCGTACCTAGTGAAAGATTATAAATTTTCACCATGAGTATTGTGCACCTTCAATTCCAACTCTCCTACACATCCCTCCACCTTGCAACATTTGGGAAACATTCCTTGTAGGTTTCTTTGATGGGTCTTCTTCATTCAATTTATGCGGATGTGGCATGGCTATTTTCATAATTGCTGCACATTCTTATCTTTTCCACTGGCATGGTGGGACTGGAACCAACACACGAGCCAAACTCCATGCCTTATGGGGAGTTCTTGATTGTGCTAACTAGCTCAGACTTAGGGAGAGCAAGTTTTTTGGAGACTTCAAAGTTGTCACTGATTGGGCTATGGGCATGGTTCACCACACTCTCGATCTCTTGACAACTGGAAAACCAACATTAAAACATTGATCAAAATATTCCAGTCCGTCAACATTGCCCACATTTACAGGAGACAAAACAAGATTGTTGATCGACTATCAAAAGAATGATACTCAACAGACCCCAACTGAGTATATTATCAATCCTTCCTGCATAAATGTCTACTTGAGTCAGGGCATATCAAGCTTTAAAACCCACTGTCTAAACATGAATGCGATGTTAGGTGCTTGGTATTGAGAAAAATATCTCAACCCTTTGACGATAGACTCAATGCATAATCGAGTTGTCTGGATAAGAGGGAAAATGTGTCTGCCCATGACAGACCCACAACTCACTAAAGAAAACCGGGATTCCTCCACAAAAATATTAGAGATATGACGCAGAGCATACTCTGTTTTCGAAGACAGACGATGAAGAAGTACAAGTCCCTTACAATCATCCCACAAATGGTGTAATTCCAATAATAAAAACGTTTTTTCTGTTAAAAAAAAAAAAGGAAAAAGAGATAAATGATATCTAAATTGTAATTAAAGCGGAAAGCCAAGAAGGTCCTTCACCGGTGTCTTCTGGATCTCCATCTTCAAAACTCAAAGCTTCTCTGGCTGCTTTTGTTTTTGCTTCTGTAACTCTGAACTCCGTCTCCGGGGTTGAATCAAGCACTAGGCCTATGCATATATAGGCGCCGGGCGAGTGGTGACGAATCTGGCTGCCTCTCTTTTCAGCTGAATATTCTGTTTTCTGTCTATACTCGAACGCCAGGGGTGGGGCTAAGCTGGGCTAGCATCTCGTATGTGGCGGGTAACTTTCAATGCAACAGCCAAAATCCCTTTCAGACTAAATGGGCAAGCCGCTTTGAGTGTTCAAATAATGATTGAGATAGTTAAACGTCTTTTTGATTAAAAAACATAAAAAGTCAAGAGAGTTATATGTTTTTTTTCCTTGTTACGAATTATTAAAATAAAAATTTGATTTTTAATTAATAATATTTTCTTTTTATTAATGAGGGAGAAATGAGGGGAATGGTTTTAATTAATTTGGATGGAATTAAGGAAATTAGATATGATAGGTTTGGGATTGGGTAAGAAGATTAACAATTCAGCTGAAATGTATTGGTTTTTTTTGAAATTATATATTATTATAAAAAATAAAATAAAAATTTTCTCATGTAATTTCTACCAAAAGGCTTTGTTTAATTCATTATGGATCACAGAAGCTTGAATACAGAGAAGAAGAAGAAGAAGTTATTACAGATATTAGTATTATATAATATCATTATTTTTCGAGACTCATTGGTAACGATCCAATACATTTAAAAGAAAAAAACACTTTGAATGATAACTCCCTCTCCCAGATCATTTATAGAATAAAAGGATTAATGAAGGCATTTTGATCAAGTGAAGTTTACCACATTTTGAGAAACAAATGATAAAGCTAAGCTTGCTTTTTGAAAGAAGGTAACTTGGACATTAATGACAGAATAAGTTTCCATCCTATTCCCTAAGTTCATGATCTTAATATTTGAAATATGTGTTTTTCTTTTCCTTATTCGGAATCCCTATTTGGAAATTGTCGATTTTTCCTTATTCCTCCCCTTGCCCCTCCCCCTCTTGCCCTTCTCTTCCTTGCCTTGTTCACCCCCCTCGCCTTGTTCAGCCCCCTTTCCTTGCCTTGTTTAGCCCCCCTCTCGCATGTTGGCATCCTCCCTTCATATGGTTTTGTTTAATTTATTCCTTCAAGAAATCTAGGTTCGTGGCTTCAAGTTATATTTGCATTAATATAAAAATATGTATGTCTCAGAGATTGTTGTGAGGTTAAATGGGTTGTTCCTTATCCTCAGGTCACTGGTATGAAGTTGTCTACATTAGGAATTCATTTTTTCCTGCAAAGGGTGGTGGCGTTCTGGTCTCTTTCCTTTCTTTGGGTCTGCTTCCTCTATTCTTGCTTTGCTCTACATGCATTCTTCTTAAATATGTCCTCTTTTTCAGACTTCTCTTCTGAAGACTTCACTTGCTCTAAATGTCTGTTAGTGCATGAGAATTTATAGAAGGCTATGAAGGACCTCCAATTGGAAGTTAGTCAAATGTATCAAGCTCAGATTGAGCAAGAGGATCGGTATCTGGTTCTACAACGGAAAATTGCAAGGTTGACTGATGAATGGATGCCTTTTGTTTAATTATTTTGGACCTCAGTTTGCCTGGATTTGCCCCAGCATGCAAGATCATCCAAAGGACCAGGTCACCAAGCTGGAAATTGATCTTAATCCAGCTTCTGAGACAAATTAGCTAATTATGATGTTTTGTCTGTGAATTTTGTCAAGTTTATGGTTTTATGGCTTCTTAGTCTCAATGTCCTATAGTTTGGATTGGAAATTTTATTGAGCCTCTGTTATAAAGGCTCTTATAGGCTTTTCACTTCATATAGAAGTTTCAATGTTTATAGGCTATATCAATGTCGACTCTTGCCACAATGTCAATGTTTAAATAATGTATTAGTGTTATGTCAGTAGATGTCTATGTCTATCATATGTATGTAGTTTGGGTCTATTCATTAAGAGGGATCTTGAATTAATGTACTTTTCAGGTACTTGTTGTGATTGGGTGTAGATTTTATCTAATGCTACAATTTTCTGTTTAAAAAAAATAAAAATGATGGAGAGATGTATTGTTATTGAAAATTTATTTATCAACAAAAGAAATACTTTTATCAAATATTTCCAAAGTCATTGCATTAAGTATTTTGGTCCAAGCCATCACATTAAGTTTTTTTATCTAACTTTCGAGTTTTGTGGTTCATCTTCATGGCATTATTTTTAGAAAAGAATAATGAAATAAATAATTTATTAATAATAGAGATTATAATAAAATATTTTAATGATATATTTAATAACAAGTTCATGTATGCTCTTTGTTTAAAGTATGTAACAAGGTCAGACTAAACCAATTAACATGAATGTTTCTAGAATAAAAGGAAGAAAAAATCATGGAAAAACAAGAGAAACAAATGAAGAAGAAATTTTTTTTCAGAGTGTTGCAGAAACGATCTATTGGACATTGCATTTTGAATTTATTATCAAGAGATGGACTTGAAAATGAATTCTTGAACATTCAAAAATTAGAGAATAAGTAAATAGAGTACTATAATGACATAGTTTTGTTGATGGTTCAATCAATTATGCGGATGTAAAAAAATAGTTAGATTGTTGAGAGGAAAAACCCAATTAGATTGAAGAAGTTGATTTATGTTTTCAAGGAAAGGTCGATACACAATTATAGCAAGGTTGTTCTATGATAAGATCCAAATTAAGAATATTGCAGCAACCCATATGTTTTATTCAAGAAATTAGAAGCATTTAATTTTTGAGACAATGGTAAAGCACCTAGGTTTGGAGATTAATATGTAAAATTTTCTACCTAAAAACAATTAATGTAACTAAAAAAAATTGGAAATTAATATGTAGAATTTTTTCTCCTAAAGACAATTAATATAACTAAAAAAAATTCACCTATTTCTTAGAAGTTTCCCAAATCTTAATCCTATGAATTTTATACCTTCAAATTATAAAATATAAATAAAATGACAACAATAATAAATAATATTTCACTTCTTAGTAAACTAAAATAAATAAATAAAAAATCAAAGAAAAAGATACCAAAGTGTGACCACATGTTTCAATCCAATAAGATCTTAACATGCATAAAACAACTCTAAGATTAAGATTCATATTATGATAGGTGTATATACAACAATAAATCTATCCTATCTTTTTCAATGTTAACATTAAATATCTTAACTATTTTGGCCTTAGCTTATGTCAAATCAATAGGCAATACAAGTGCTAAAAATTACCACGGTGTAAAGAAATATAGGGTTGAAAATCAAATTTAAAATAGAGATCATTTTAGATTGTTAAAATAAATAAATAAATCAATATCATAACTTCATCTCATAATTTGTACAATCCTCTAGCTCTTTAGAAGTTTAACTACAAAAAATCAATAAAGCTCTAGTTTATACCAAGAAGCTCAAAGATTTAAGTATCACACAATCATGTCTTCTAAAGAATTCTTCTCTTCAACAAATACAACCTAAGGTTTCATAAAAAAAACCCTTAATATCCAAATCTCTAAGGCAATAAACTTTACCCTAATAGTTAAGGTGCTCCTAAGGCTTTACCAAATGGGGATAATGACCCAAAGACAAGAGAGATAAAGTACAATTGAAAATGCATGATAGAGAGAAATACCAGTGAACTCCTCTTGGTCACATTTCTAACAAAAATAAAAAATATGAATCCAAATTAATGAAATAACTATCTCCTTCTTCTATATATATCAGATCATTTCTAACAAAAGATAATAACTATGAATCCAAATTAATGAAAGAACGATCTCTTTCGTCTATATATATCAGAAATAGGGAAAGCCAATAATATGTATTCAGACTTAAACCATACAAGCAATGTTATGAACACAAATCCAATAAATAATAAGAATAGAAAGAAGAAGTAACTCCACACCTTAATATTAATTAGATTTCATTTTTAATTTTTAGTTTTAAGCTTTAAATTTATTTATATATTTAAAACTACATTTTCAAAATAATAAAAATTAATTATATTTATTAAAAATTTATATGGTTAAATTTAAATTCTCATTTTAAAGAAATTAACTATATTTATTTTTATGAAATTTGCAATAAAAAAATTATTGATGTTTATTTTATTATTTCTATTGGTATGTCTATTTTTAGAATGAACCTTTACAATTTTATTTTTAATTATCAATAATTATTAAGTGGATAATAGAAACATAATCTCCATAAAATATTCTTTATATTTTTTAATAGTATACACAAATTAAAGGTTTGAGATTTATCTCCAAGTAATTATTGTCATTTTTTCTCTTTTTAATTAAATTGATTTAATTACAAAAATATCATGTGAACAAATATCATATGAAATGAGTTATGTTCTATTGACACATAAATAATAAACCATAATATAAACCCATAATATTGTAAAAAAATCTATATATAAATTAAAATTTTAATAATAAAATTGGAATAAATCTCTATAATAAAAAATCTTTTTCCATATTTCTATTTATAAACAGAGCGGTGTGCATGGCAATGAATCCGACTGCCAATATTCTTAACACAATATTCTGTTTTCTGTCCATATTCGAAAGCGAGTGGTTGGGTTAAGCTGGGCTAACATTCTGTTTATGTCTATCTTCGAAAGCGAGTGGTGGGGTAAGCTAGGCTATAACATGTATTTAGTGGCGTGTAGCTTTCAATGCAACGGCCCAAATCCCTTTCATACTGAAAAGGCAAGTAGAAAATCCTTATAATTGTAACATGTGCCTTGTGTGGTTAAGTAATTGGTAGACAGTTAGAAGTCTATTTGATTGAAAAAAAGGAAAGGAGAAGAAGTTGGGATGCTTTTTCTGGGGTGGGATATATATATATATATATGGGGAAAGATGTATATTATAAGAGTGTTTAAATTTTATGTTATGTAAATATATTTATCAACAAAATAATGTTACAGATTAGAAAGAGTTTAAAGAGTTAAGAATTAATTATATTTTATTGAGATACTAAGAAAAACAAGAATTTAGATAATAATAAAAAAATAATTGTTTAATTTTATTTATTTATTTATTTATTTTAAAGAAATATTAAGATAAATAGTTTTTGAATAATAATAATAGAGATTATGACAAATAATATTTAATAATATTAGGAAAGGATTGATTGTCTTTGAGACTAACGATTTTTATTAAAATATGTAACAATGACATGTATGTTGAGAGTAAAAATGAGAATAGATCAATTAATTTATTGAGTGTTTTTATATTTTAAAAAAGAAATTTTAAAAAAAATAGAGAAATGAATGAGAAAATCATAAAAATAAACATAAAAATAAATGATGATGAATTTTTTTCCCAATACTACAAAAAAAAAAAGAATTTTCATTGTGAATATTTAAAGAAGGATGAGATCATTATTGGGCATTGCATTTTGAACTTATTATTGAGAAGGATGGATCACTATTGGGCATTGCATTTTGAACTTATTATTGAGAGTTGGATTTGAAAAGAAGTTTATCAACATTTAAAAAGTAGAGGGTAAATAAATAGAAAATTCTAATGACATAATTCATTGTAGGTGTTAAAAAATAGCTAGATGGTTGAGAACAAATACCTAGAATCAACAAAGCAATCAAAGGAAAAAATATCAAAGTGTGCCCTCAAGTTTCAATCCAGTAAGATAATCTTAAGATGCATAAAAAAACTCTAAAACTCATATTATGATAGATGTATATACAAATCTATCGTATCTTTTTCAATATCAATATTAAATATCTTAACAATTTTGGCCTTACCTTATGTCAAATCACTAAGGCATGCAAGTGCTAGAAATTATCAAAAGAAATAAAGGGTTGAAAATCAAATTTACAATAGAGATAATTTTGGATCATTAAAGTCATTTACGTGTGTGTGTGTGTGTGTGTGTGTGTGTGTGTGTGTGTGTGTGTGTGTGTATGCACCATAGCTTCATCTCAAGACGTGTATAATCCTTTAGCTCTTTAAAACTCCAACTAGAGAAAACCTATAAAAGTCTAGCTCACCAAGAAGCTTGAAAAAGCGAGTATTACGTAACCATATCCTCTAAGCTAATGCATCTCTTCTTTTTCTATTCAACAAGTATAAGCTATTTAAGATGCTCCTAAAGCTCTAAGAAAAGGGCATAGTGATTCAAAGATAAAATACAACTGAAGATGCACAAAAGAGAAGTATAGTAATGTACTCCTCTTAGTTACATAGCTAAAAGAAGATAATAAACATGAATCAAAATTCTCTCTCTCTCTCTCTCTCTCTCTCTCTCTCTCTCTCTCTATATATATATATATATATATATATATATGAGAAATCAGGGAAGCCAATAAAACCTATTTGGGTCTAAACCTTTACTAGAAATGTTATGAACAAATCTCCAATAAATCATAAGAATAGAAGGAAGAAGTAACTCCATGCCTTGAGAATGATAAATAATGAAAGAATATTGATCCACTTAGAGGGGAAAACCTCCTTTTACAATATAGTCTATGCACAAAGACAACATGTATATACAAATGAATCTCCTTTATTTTAAATAAGAGATAAAGTGAGCATGATGTAACCTACCACTAAGTCAACCTAACCATAACAATTAAACTAATAATGAATGAGTGTTAGGATCTTAATGCGAGTTCCTTAACATATGCCAATTCTATAAGAAAAAATAAAAATAAATAAATAAGTAAATAAATCCCCTTAAAGCTTGTGATTGATAGTTCTTCATGAATTGCTCATTTTCACATGTAACTTCTTTCAAAAACATGTTCTTCCACTTGATTAGGAGCTCCCATAATGGTTTTACTCCAAAGAGATAGAAAACATCAATCTATAATTTTTTTTTTTTTTTATTTTTTTATTTTTATTTATTTTTTTTTTTTATTTTAAGAATAAATTTCCCTTCTTCATCTAGTTACGGAAATTATGTCTGCACTGACATAGTTTGTATCAAATTTCTTTTAAGCAAGATACATGAAAAACTTATGGATGTGAGAAGAAGGAAAATCTAACTCATTTTCCACTTGCCCAATATTACAAATAATCTTGTTTGGTTCATAGAATTTTGGAGCTTATTTTGTTTTAGAGTAGATTACTTACAAGGTTGCAATCTCAATAAAACCCAATCACCCTTTTTAATTTCCCTTTCACTTTAGTGTTTATCTACTTGTTGCTTTGTCTTATTGTGCACCATATGAAGTTTTTCCTTAAAAATTGTCAAAATGTCTTTAATATTCTCCACATGTTCTCTATTGCTTGTACTTTGGAGCTAGATATCCATAAAGGGATTCAAATGAAGACATCTTAGTAGATATGTGATAGGCGGTATACCATTCTACAAGAGGAAGCCACCTCACCCATTGGGATTGTGTGTCTAAAGAATAGCATCATAGATATCCCTGTAAACATTTGTTAACTATTTTTGTTTGACCATATGTTTGTGGATGATATGTTTAACTCATATCTAGTGTTGTTCCTCTCATATTTCATGATTCTTTCCAAAAATTTGCTACAAGTTTTGGATCTATGTCACTTTCTGTTACATTAGGAAATCTATGAAGTCTATGAATTTCTCTTACACTTATTCCCCTTGGATTTTCATATACATACTTGGAATTCTACTGAGTTTATTTGCAGCCATAAAAATGACACCCCTACCTTCTGATTTTGATAAATCTATAATGAATTCTATTGATATCTCTTCCAATATTTGATTAGGTATTTGTAATGGATTAAGTAACCTTGGAGATGTTATTCTCTCTCATTTTTTCTTTAGCAGACTTCATATTCTCTTACAAATATTTCAATATCTATCTTCACCCCTTCCTCAAAAAAATGTTTTTTGATCTTTTGATATGCTTTAAGGAACCTTGAATGTATTGGCATTGGAGAGTCATGACATTCTCTTAAAACTTTGATTAAGGACATAAAAATATTCTAATTTTGTACTAAAGGATATCCCTCTTCCACTGCCAACATTCCATAAATCTCTCCCCTTCCTTTATACATTGTATTTTTTCTCTAGTACTATTTTCATTTTTCCATACATGGTGTTCTTCTTCCAATCACATAAGAATAGAAGTTATAATAGAATATAAACCTAAGACTGCTTCTATCTTGTGTGAAATTTCCACTACCTAGAAGGTTCTTATATTAACCTAGTTAATTATTTTGATTACTTATGCACAAAAAAATCAATTTATCAGTTGAAAATATTGAATAAAAACATGAACACCATTCACCAAATAATATTTGTAGTGAAATAAATGAGAAAACATTCACACAAATAAGACAATTTTTTTGGACAAATCAGTCCCTGGAAAAACCTAGTGTGAGGAAAACCAATTTTTAGATCGATGGTTTTATTAATAATCTTCAACAAATCTACTATTGAGAAATTACAGAAACTTCTTGCCTCTCACTATCAAAGCTCAAGATAGTTTATCTTTACCTTTGTTTATCTTGCGACTTCCCTTCTACGAATTTCACGGCCTCCCTAACACACTCACACGAACTTCCCAACAATTCACACCTCATGCTAGAAACCTTGGACAACCTCCTGGTAATATCACACAAAATTTGGAAAAGTCACGATGGTAACTCGCATTGGATATTTTGGAAATTCACACAGCCTATGGGAAACTCGCACTATCTCCAGAAAAATAGCTCGTCCCTCTCTGCAAATAATAATATGGCTAGCAAAACTCCCTATAAAACTCAGAAGCTATAAATCTTCTCAGATCAAGAATAACCCCTGCAAACTATTCCTCAATCATTGTTGTTTAAACCTCTTAGTGTCTCTATGAAAACTCACCCAACTCAACTTAACTCGATGATCTCTAATGTTGACCATTGACCTTACTTTATAATATCTCATTCACAAATGAACGACCAAGATTAGAAGTTATCTTGTACCAATCAATGGCTAAGATCATCTTAAAAACCTTCTACAAGCTTCTAGAGGTAAATCATTTTTATCTCAACTAACGCCAATTAAGTTTCCACTTTCCCTAAGTTTAAACTTACGAAATATTTAAAAATCATTAATTGACTTAATTAAGACATTTTCCCCAGGTGAAAATTAGGAAAAAATTACATGGCCTTGGAGATAATTAATTCCTCTATGTTCTTAGCCTTAGTGACACCTCTCAAGACTATAACACCTATCTTAGCTACAATATTTAATACTCCTTAGCGAGGAAGGTGTTCTCTGCAACACCCAACTTGTCCCTGAAGAAAACAAACTTTCATTTATTCAAGGCTTTTGTCATAATGCTTGCCATTTGTTGATCTGTAGGGACATATTATAGTTGAATTGATACAAATTATACATAATCCTTGATGAAATGGTATTGTATTTTGATATGTTTCTCCCAATCATGAAATATTGGATTCTCAAATAGCTTCATGCAACTCTAATTATCACAGTGAATGATGGCCAAGTCTATCCTCTTACCAAATAGTGCCACTAACAACTTATGAAGCCATATGGCCTCACATGTTGCCATGATTGCTTCCATGTACCCTACTTCTGCAAAGCTTAAAGCAACAAAATTTTGCTTCCTATTGTACAAAGAGATAACCCCTTATCCCATGCTAAAGAAACACTCTTAAGTGCTTTTTTAGTCCACTACATTACCTACCCAGTCTGTGTTAGTTTGTGTAGCTTGGAGAAGTGTTTTAGTCTTAAGTGGTGTCTATGAGGTTAGAAACACAAAAGGATGAATTATCTCCAATACCTTAAAAAAAGTTCTAAGGAAAATTATCGTAATTATATTTAATTAACCAATATGATTATTTTCCAAAGTCTAACTTTGGAAAAGTAGTCAATTAATTGAGACAATCAAATTTTCTCTAGTGACTTCTAGAAAAGCAATTTTTAGAAGTCAAGATGATCTTAGCCATCGATTGGAGTTAGATCGTGGCCTTTGATTGATCAATGAGAGATTACAAGAGGGGATCGATGGGAATTTGGAGAACACATTTGTGTGACAGATTTGTAGTGATAGAAAGGGCACAATGATAGCAAAGAGGACATTAGTAGCAAGGTTTCAACATGATAAATTGAGAAGAGAATTTACGGAGAAATTCTTCATAGAGACTCAAATTTTCCGAGAGAAGGAAGGAGGCCGAATTATTTTGCAATAGGGAGGTCATTTTAGCTAGTCCGAATTGCCAGTTTATCTAGTGCTAGTTGTTAGAAGCTCAATTTTATTACCAATCGCTAGATCAATTTCTTGAAGGTAGTGCAGATGGGTTTCTAGAGTTTTTAGAGGCAGAGAAATTCACCGAAGTAATTTCCCAGAGGTAGTGCGAGCTTTAGGAAGAGCCAGTGCACATTTCCAGTAGCCAGTGCGAGTTGTTGGAGGAAGTACGAGTTGCAAAAAGAGGGTTAAGTTGGTTTTCAAAGGAGAATCGTGGATTTTCTAGTTTAATTTTTCCAGTGGAAGTGAAGGAAAAATATTGTCAAAGCTCTGCTATTGTTAAGTAAGCAGATGATTTTCCCGGATGCGGGTGTTTAACATGTCAAACTGTATGAGGGCGGCTTGGTGGGTTGGCGCGTGGCTTATTACCACCGCCATCTGGCCTTGTATGAAGCCAGTTTTAAAGTCTTTAGCCAACAACATCAATGTCGCATTAATGCATCTCGTCCTCCCTCTCCATCCTGCAATTTCATCTGTTATGGCATCCCTCTTAAATTTCATTCTTGCTCCTCCCCTGCACTCATGTCATTCTAGTGTTGTCGCAGCACCTCGCTCTCGAGCCAGCCTAGGGTATCGTCTTGCTCTGGAACGATGTGCTAATTTACTGCTGGGTTTTCATGCTTCACATAGCCCTTTCTGCAATTTCAGCTGTCGCTCCTCGTCAGTCTTTCCCACTACTACCTATTTAGCTCTTCTTGCTCATTTCAACATGCCTAGATTGCGCCCGAGAATGCGCTACAGGAGAGGAAGTTCCTGAGGCCACGTCACCCGCCAGCCCTCTTCCACTACCTCAGACTCCTCGTCTGAGGCCTCAGACTTCTACTCTGACAACTATCTCGTTACCAGGAGTGGTCGTGGTCGGGGTCAAGGGTAGCATAATACAGTAGCACGCTCTCAGAATTCCCAATTTCACACTACTCGTTTTCGTTTCCCCTGTACTCTCAGTAATTCCTCCTTCATAGCTTTAGTCACCATTGAGCTTCAAGAGGATACTTTTGGTTCAGTTGTTGTTACACCAGGGGTGTCTCTGGAGATGAGGGTGGAGGACAAGCATGGTACTTCTCAGATTGACAATATGCAGAGTAAGGATCCTGGTGGCTCTGCAACCCAGGACATGAACATTCAAGACGGTCTGAGCGTCCCTACTGGTGACGGTTTTTCAGGGAAAGAGGGTCATCCCTCTAAGGATGAAGACCCCTACAAATATGGGTGTCACATTGTTAAAGAGTCGCCATCCACCTCTCATGAAGCTTAATCAGGTTTGCGCTTATTGGTTTTTGATTATCTGTTGTTCGAAGATGCTCAATTCCCTCCTGGTTTACAGTCATTACGTGATTTACAGTTCTCAGGCTTAGACCTTTTTACCAATGTTAAATTGTCGGTTTCCCCTATGTGGGCGGCTCCCTTGATTGTGTCTCTGGGTCTTAGCTTCAGATTAAGCTGTTTTTTGGGTCAGACTCCAGTTTTGAAAGGGCGACGCTTTATTGTTTACTTGTAGGGGCCGAGTCAACTCGTCTTGGTCTAGATATACCTCTGGTCAGTCTTCAGCTTCAATCTGGGCATTTTCTGTTTCATGGAAGCTCTTCTAGTCAGTCTTCAGCAAGTATTTTTGGTCAGTTTTCAAGCGAGGTATTGTGTGCATGCCACTTCTCTGGGCTAGACTTCTTGAGGCCACTACCTCTTTGTAATTTTATTTTTGTATCAATATAGGAGTAGACAAATTCAGAACAGAAACAAAAAAAAAATAAATAAAAAGAAGAAGAAGAAGAAGAAGAAGTAAGCAGATGATTTAATTCTTGATACGAAATAATAATACAACCCTCATTTGTAGAACTGGTTTTGCCCACACTAGGGTTTTTCTAAGGACAATTTGTCTAAAAATATTGGTGTCTATTATTTCGTGTGCGTGATATTTTCTCAATTCCCGTGATTTAATTTTGGTGAAGTTGCAGTCGTGTTTTATTCATTATTTGTTGTATATAATTTACATAAGAAAAATAATCTTTTAAAGATAGGTGAATAATAACTAGTAACTACAAAAATTTTAGAAATTTCACATGGTATCAGAGTAGATATGAGGATAAAAGAGGCTTTTGGGTAGCATCGGATGTGCTCTAGCTCCGAAATTTTGTGGAGGGGCTAGAACACATGAGATCTCCAAGACCCGAAATCTTTTGGAGAAATTCCACCCAGATGAGGAGTTATTAAAATAATTAATATTTTTAATGGGTTCCTAAGTCTAAACTTAGGAAAATAAAAATATTAATGGGTATTAATAAGAATATGGGTGAGAAACTTCTAAGTGATGAGGATCAAGTTTATTTTAATCTTAACCATTGATTAGGGACTTAATCTCAGCCGTTGATTCATCAACAAGAAAAGTATAAGATAAGGCTTGAGGTTTAGTTGGAGATACACCAAGTGATCAGTCAATTCTATTTTTTTGGGGCGAGGTTTACTGAGAAAATCAAATACGTGATCTGAGTTAGAGTGAAAGGGGTAGTAGCAAAGATTTGGATCGGAAGGGAGTTTTGAGCCAACGAGTACCAAGCATAGAGGTAGCCATCGCATCAGAGAGGCAACACAGAGGCCTACACATCCCAGGAAAGAGATCACGTAGAGCTAACGTAGGCTAAGAGGGTTCTTGCAATGACAGTGTGAGGTAATCGTCGAAAGTTCGATATTTTACTTGGAGTTTGATGTTTTGATTTGGGAGGGATGAAGTTGAAGCTCCTGAGAGAAAATCGATCCAGCAGAGAAGTGACGCAGTCTCCTAGAGGCAAGACGTTGGCCCACACAGAACAGATTCTGATGGGATTTTCACAGTGCTTGCCAGAGTCACTTACTCAGTGGATCAGTTATGACTTAGAGAACGAGGTAAACCCTCGTATGTATTTCTTGTTGCCGATATTTCTCTGAAAGATTAGCCGGTGTGAGAGGCAACCTATTGTACTCAGATTCTACTTGCTTAATAATACAAACCCTCTATATGTTGCACTAGTTTTCCCGCATTGGGTTTTTCGGGGACGTGTTGTCCAAAAATAACGGTGTCCCTTGTGTGTTTATCTCATATATTTTCAATTTATGATTTGTATGTCAGTGTAGTCTGTAATAGTGTTTTTCATCACTGTTTATAAATTAAATAACTTGTTGAATGTAATAACAAGTAGGAGATGATAAACCAATGATTGCAGTAGGATTCCAGATGTGTAGATTCAGAAATTATCACATGGTATCAGAGCATTGAGGATCATAGGACATTGAAGACATCAGCCGAGAGATCCAGTGAATTTTCTGCAGAGAAGTAGTTGTCTCGAGTGACAACGTTTTTTCATAGGAAGAGGAGAAATTGAAGGAATGATGCAGAGGCTCATGCAGTGCTTGCATCATCATTTTGAGCCTGTAGAGGGTGGTGCAGTACCTGAGAGGAGCTCCTGCAGTGACTAGTCATCTCTCTAGGCCAAAATGGAGCTATAGAGGCTCAAATCATTCAGTTGAAGGGGCCGCAGTGTAGATTCAATCAATGGAGTTGGTGGGAGATTGTTGCTGTTGGTGCAGAACAATGTTTGTGGAGACAAAGAAGAGGTAGAAGGAGTCACTGACTTGACAGATTTCTAGCCAAATAAATCTAAATCCGAGTTGTAACAACAAAGAAGGATTGAAGAGGAGTGATTCGACATTTGGCCAGAGAATTTCCGTGAAGGAAATCAAGACTCAAAGGGAATCTAGAGGAGCTTGTTCCTTAGAGGATTTTTAGCACCGAAGAAACCCAGATCCGAGTCTTGCTGGATTAACAACAAGAGAGGGAGAAGAGAACCAATCCTATATTTGTGAGTAGAGATGGAAGTCAATGGACTGAGGGATCATGACAGATTGGATGGAGCATTCAATTTTGTCATTTGGAAGGCCAATATCCTTACAGTCTTAGACAAGAATCGCATCAAGGACTATGCCTTGAAAGTAGTTGTTGTTCCAGTCGATGTTGATCCACTAAAGAAGTACGAGGAGGCCCAAGTGAAGGAAGAATGCATGATTCTAGATGAGTTCAAAGATCATGTGGTCCCACACATTATTTAGAAGGAAATAATAAGGGAGATGTGGGAGACATTGACCACCTTGTATGAGAGGACTACCGTGCAACGAAAGATGCTATTGGAAAATCAACTGAGACAGTACCAGATGATGAAGGGAGAAGATATTGATCCCTTCCTTCTTAGCTTGTAAGGGATTCAAGACCAACTGACTTCTATGGGGTCTACACCAAATCTTGAGTTCATGGTCAGGACTGCCCTGAATGCAGTCACCGAAGATTGGGAGACATTTGTCCAGAGTACCTTGGGCAGAGCTTCTCTCCCTAGTTGGGAGGAAATGTTGGCATATTTTCGATAGAAAGAGATCGGGAGGCTGACCAAGGGAGGAAGTAGCGACAGAGGAGCTTGGGTCAAGAAGGAGGAGGGGGAGAATGAAACTCTCGCATTATTGGGACAACATGGGTAACAGAAAAGGAAGAAAAAGTATATATCCAAGATCAGATGCTTCAGGTGTGGTGAACTGGGACCTTCCACCACTTAGTGCCCCTAGAAGAAGGGCAAGGAAGAGGTTTCTGACTCGAAGGTTTCTCCAGCTAATAAGGAGGATGATTATGAGGATTGTGCCATGAGTGCTCATGCACCTATGGAGAAGAGGTGGGGTGACATAGAGCTGTAGTTGGGAGGACTACACGACGAGGGGCAAGATCCTTGAGGTGCCCAAATTCCTAGATCACATATGGCTACGAGAAATCTTAATGACAGTAGAAAAATGACGAGTGTTAGTTGGTGTGAGGTGTGATTGAGAAAAGATGGCAGAGCTAGAGTGCCAAAGTCTGTAGCAGTGTAATGGATGTTGTAGTAGTGCGAGAGGCACATAGAAAATGTAGCAACGCAATAGCAGCAGAGGATCAACACAAATTAGTAGCGGAGGTAGCTTCAGCATCACAAGGCATCCATACTAACCATCATGTCAGTTTTTAGGTGAATTTTCAATTACTTACTTCTCAGTAATTGAGTTGCAGTGCAGCAGTTAGCAGTGGGAGTGCTATGGGCAGCATGATGTAGCATTTTGAGAGGGCGTTGCAGTACAGATGTAGCAGTGACAGTGGTAGAGTCATGGGAAGTAGCACATGATGCAACAATGCAGTGGATGAAGGGAAACAAGCCAAACATTAATAGCACAGAGGATTGATGCAGTGGATCAGTGTAATACTTCTATTGAGAAGTATTGCTAGAGCACATTCCTTGTTAAGAGGGAGTGTTGATTTTGGGTAGCATTGGATGTGCTCTAGCTCCAAAATTTTGTGGAGGGGATAGAACTCATGAGATATCCAAGACCGACAAGTCATTTGGAGAAATTCGACCCAGATGAGGAGTTATTAAAATAATTAATATTTTAATGGGTTCCTAAGTCTAAACTTAGGAAAATAAAAATATTAATAGGTATTAATAAGAATATGGGTGAGAAAATTGTAAGTGATGAGAATAAAGTCTGTTTTAATCTTAGCTATTGATTAGGGACTTAATCTCGGTTGTTGATTCATCAACGGGAAAATTATAAGAGGAGGCATGAGGGTTAGTTGGAGATACACCATGTAATCAATCAATTCGATTTTTCTGGGGCTAGGTTTGTTGAGAAAATCAAATAGGTGATCTGAGTTGCAGTGCGAGGGGTAGTAGCAGAGAGTTGGATTGGAAGGGAGTTTTGATCCACTGAGTACCAAGCAGTGAGGTATCACAAAGGCCTAAGTAGAGCTAACACAGGCCAAGAAGGTTCTTGGAGTGACAGTGCGAGATAATCATCATAAGTTTGAGATTTTGCTGGGAGTTCGATGTTTTGAGCCGGGAGGGCTGAAGTCAAAGCTCTTGAGAGAAAATTGATGCAGCAGAGAAGTGACGCAGTCTCCCAGAGGCAAGACATTGGCCGACACAGAGGAGATTGTGCTAGGATTTTCACAGTGCTTGATGGAGTCAGCCATTCAATGGATCAATTGTCACTTAGAGAAAGAGGTAAACCCTTGTATGTATTTCTTGCTACCAATATTTCTCTGAAAGGTAAGCCAATGTGAGT
This sequence comes from Pinus taeda, assembly GCA_000404065.3. Lineage (NCBI taxonomy): Eukaryota > Viridiplantae > Streptophyta > Pinopsida > Pinales > Pinaceae > Pinus > Pinus taeda. The sequence goes on along the minus strand of APFE030207115.1, from coordinate 203,036 downwards.
GAAAACTTGTTGTACTCAGATTCTGCTTTCTTAATAATACAAACCCTCTATATGTTGCACCGATTTTCCCGCATTGGGTTTTTCTGGGGATGTGTTGTCCAAAAATAACGATGTCCCTTATGTGTTTGTCTCATATATTTTTAGTTTATGATCTGTATGTCAGTGCAGTCTACAGTAGTGTTTTTCATCACTGTTTATAAATTAAATAACTTTTTGAATGTAATAACGATTAGGATATGATAAACCAGTGATTGCAGTAGGATTTCTGATGTGTAGATTTAGAAATTTTCACATTGTGCAAACACGAGAAGAGAAAATCAAGGGTTTATAAAACCCTTGACTTCTTCGAAACTATTTTTTGGTTTTCTTAATTTTTGATGGTTTTTGAGCAATGGATTCAGTAAGATTGAGAGATTAGGATAGGTAGGATGGTTCCTCCAATTTTGGTGTTTGGAAAACCATGATTTCTTTGTTGCTAGAAGAAAATGGTCTCAAGGAGTATGCGACTAGTGTTATAGTTGTACCTACAGATCCAACATAGATTCATATAAGAAGGAAGATTCCAAAGCGAGGAGGATACTCCTTGGTGGTGTTAATGACCATATATTTCCACACATAACAGAGCTAGATACAATGAAGAAGATGAGGGATGCCATTATGAAACTATACAAAAATTCTACCAAAAATAAGAATTTTATTCTCAGGGAGAATTTGAGGAACACTGGGACGATTAAGGTTGAAGAAGTCATTAGCTATCTCACTAGCCTCATAATTGTCAAGGACGAGTTAGTAGTTGTTGGAGATAAAACAAATAATGACGAGCTAGTGTGAATAGCTTTGAATGGGTTTACAAAGTAGTTGGATGCCTTCATAAATGGATGAGACACCTTAACGAGTTGGGATCAGTTGTAAAGTGATTTCACTCATGAGGAGATTAAAGTTAATCTTGTAAGTGGGAACAACAATAAAATTTAGAAAAGTGAGGAGAAACATGAAAACGTGGCCTTAGCAAGAAAAGGGAAAGTGAAGAAAGGGTCTAGCAAAGTACCTAACACAAAAGGTGAGAAGAAGAAAAAGAACCCTTTTAAGGTCAAATGCTACAGTTGTCACGAGTTTGGATACTATGTCGGCAATTTCGCAGAAAGGAAGAAAAGTCAAAATAAGGGTAAGAAGTTGACGACAGCTTCAACAAGTGCAAATGAGCTCTCTAGCAGGATGCAATATGAGTTCACACTCATAACTTGCCTAACTAGCTCAACCTCATATTGTTGATTGTTGAGAGGAAAGACCCAATTAGATTGAATAAGTTGATTTATATTTTTAAGGAGAGGTCCCTACATAATTACATGAAGGTTGTTCTATGTAAAGATCCAAATTAAGAATATTGTAGCAACTAATATGTTTTATTCGAGAAATTAGAAGCATCTCATTTTTTAGACAATGGTAAAGAACTTAGGTTTTGTAATGCCCTACTTGATCCTATCATACTAATTTTTATTAGTGTTTAATTAGCTTGAAAATATTCGCTTACAATTATTAAGAAATATTGGTATATACCTACACTTGTGAAACTGCAATTTTATTTTACTGATATGACTTTTATTATTATTATTATTCAATTCCAAGGTGTCTTCTAAAATTTAATTTTGGATAAGATAGTCTCCTTCAATTTATTTCTAAATTAAATATCCATATTCCAAGGTGTCTTCTCAAATCTATTTTTGAGAAGATATGACCTTCTCCAATTTATTTCTACATTAAATATCCATAACCCAAGGTGTCTCCTCAAATCTACTTTTGAGAAGATATGACCTTCTCCAATTTAATTCTAAATTAAATATCCATATTTTGAGAAGATAGGGTCCTCTAACTAGAACTAAATTTATTTAATTTAAACACAATAAGAAGGGAAATAGCATATTTATAGTTCAAAATTTTATCCGACGATAATATATAAGTAAAATTTACTTACAACATACTAAACAAGTAAAAAATTCCATTTGCAACAATTTCCATAAATAATCAACAAATGGAAGAATACATGTTCCAGTAGCTTGGTTGGGGTGTTTATGGCTTTGTTGGGATGCTCCTCTTGGCTACCCAACTGAATTTACCTCCTAGCCAACTATTAATGATTCCCTAGCCTAGGGAACCTCCACAGGTTCCCTAGCCCTCTAAGCCCAAGTCCAACTAGTTGTAGTGTGTTCAAATTTAACCAACACTCTCCATTTAATCCAAGTTTGAATTCTCTCATTTAACTCTCCATTATCTCGCTTCTTTTTTTCTACATTCCTCTCTCAAAACAAAATCCTCCAGAGCCAAAACAAATACCAAGGATCTCCCCCTCTCCTCTCATTCTCCTTCCCTTTTATGCCTCTTCCTCCTATCCACCTCAACCACCTATCATTAATGTCATGACTACTTCCTCATCTTTTTATTTTAGTATCCTTGACTCTTCTTACCATATCTTATTCAAAGTAGATTTGAGAAGACACTTTGAGAATAAAATATGGATATTTGATTTAGAAATAAATTAGATAATATCATATCTTCTCAAAAGCAAATTTGAGAAAACAACTTGAGATATGAATATTTAATTTAGAAATAAATTGGATGAGACCATATCCTGTCCAAAATTAACTTTGAAAAGAAACCTTGGAATTGAATAATAACAATAATAAAAGTCTTATCAGTAAAATAAAATTACAGTTTCACAAGTGTAGGAATATACCAATATTTCTTAATAATTGTAAGTCAATATTTCCAGGTTAATTAAACACTAAAAAAAATTAGTATGATAGGATCAAGTAGGACATTATAGGTTTGAAGATTGACATGTAGAAATATTTCTACCTAACAACAATTAGTGTAACTGAAAATAAATTGGAGATTAATATGTAGAAATTTTTCTACCTAAAAGCAATTAACGTAACGAAAAAAAATCACCTATTTCCTAGAAGTTTCCCAAATCTTAATCCTATGAATTTTCAACGTTACAATTATGAAATATAAATAAAATGTCAACAATAATAAAAAATATTTCACTTCTTAATAACCTGGAATAAAAAAATGAAATCAAAGAAAAAGATACCAAAGTGTGACCACAGGTTTCAATCCAATAAGATAATATTAACCTGCAGAAAGCAACTCTAAGATTCATATTATGATGGGTGTATATACAACAATAAATCTATCCTATCTTTTTCAATGTCAACATTAAATATATTAACCATTTTGGCTTTATCTTATGTCAAATCAATAAGTAATACAAGTGCTAAAAATTACCATGGTGTAAAGAAATATAGGGTTGAAAATCAAATTTAAAATAGAGATCATTTTGGATTATATATATATATATATATATATATATATATATATATATATAATTATTTCTCAAAATTTGTACTATCCTTCAACTCTTTAGAAATCTAACTAGAGAAAATCAATAAAACTCTAATTTACAGCAAAAAGCTCAAAGAAGCAAGTATCACACAATCATGTCTTCTAAAGAAAGACATTTTTTCTTCTGTTCAACAAGTGTAACCTAAGGTTTCATAAAAAAAACCTTAATATCCAAATCTCTAAGAGATGAAACCTTACTTTAGTAGTTAAGATACTGCTAAAGCTTTAAGAAATGGGCATAATGACCTAGAGACAAGAGAGGTAAAGTATAATTGAAAATGCACAAGAGAGCACATTCCTTGTTAAGAGGGAGTGTTCATTTTGGGTAGCATCAAATGTGCTCTAACTCCGAAATTTTGTGGAGGGGATAGAACTCATGAGAAAACCAAGGCCCAGAAATCATTTGGAGAAATTCCACCCAGATGAGGAGTTATTAAAATAATTAATATTTTTAATGGGTTCCTAAGTCTAAACTTAGGAAAATAAAAATATTAATGGATATTAATAAAAATATGGGTGAGAAAATTTTAAGTGACGAGGATCAAGTCCATTTTAATATTAGCAATTGATTAGTGACTTAATCTCGGTCGTTGATTCATCAACAGGGAAAGTATAAGAGGAGGCTTGAGGGTCAGTTGGAGATACACCAAGTGATTAGTTAATTTGATTTTTTTGGGGGGAGGTTTGCTGAGAAAATCGAATAGGTGATCTGAGTTGCAGTGAGAGGGGTAGTAGCAGAGAGTTGGATCGGAAGGGAGTTCTGAGCCAATGAGTACTAGGCATAGAGGCAGCGTAGAGGCCTATGCAGTCCAGAAGGGGCTCACATAGAGCTGATGCGTGCCAAGAGGGTTCTTGTAGTGACAGTGCAAGAAAATCGTCGGAAGTTTGAGATTTTGCTAGGAGTTTGATGTTCTGAACCGGGAGGGTTGAAGTCGAAGCTACAGAGAGAAAATCGATCTAGCAAAGAAGTGACACAATCTCCTAGAGCCAAGATGATGGTCCACACAAAGGAGATTGTGTTGGGATTTTCGCAGTGCTTGCTAGAGTCATCCATTCAATGGATCAATTGTGACTTAGAGAACGAGGTAAACCATCGTATGTATTTCTTACTGCCGATATTTCTTTGAAAGGTTAGCCGGTGTGAGGGGAAACCTGTTGTACTCATATTCTTCTTGCTTAATAATACAAACCCTCTATATGTTGCAATGATTTTCCCGCATTATGTTTTTCTGGGGATGTGTTGTCCAAAAATAACGACGTCCCTTGTGTGTTTGTTTCATATATTTTTATTTTATGATCTGTATGTCAGTGTAGTTTGCAGTAGTGATTTTCATCTCTATTTATAAATTAAATAACTTGTTGAATGTAATAACAAGTAGGAGATGATAAACCAGTGATTGCAGTAGGATTTCTGATGTGTAGATTCAGAAATATTCACACTGTGTAGGCACGAGAAGAGAAAATCAAGGGTTTATAAAACCCAGTTTGACTTCTTCAGAATTATTTTTTGGTTTTCTTAATTTTTTATGGTTTTTCAGCAATGGATTTAGTAAGATTGATAGATCATGATAGATTGGATGGTTCCTCTAATTTTGGTGTTTAGAAAGCCATAATTTCTTTGTTGTTGGAAGAAAATAGTCTCGAGGAGTATGCGACTAATGTTATAGTTGGACCTACAGATCCAACATATATTCATATAAGAAGGAAGATTCCAAAGCAAGGATGATACTCCTTGGTGGTGTTAAGGACCATATATTTCCACACATAATAGAGCTAGATACAACGAAGAAGATGTGAGATGCCATTCTGAAACTATACTAAAATTCTACCACAAATAAGAATTTTATTCTCGGGGAGAATTTGAGGAACATCGAGATAACTAAGGTTGAAGAAGTCATTATCTGTCTCACTAGCCTCATAATTGTCAAGGACGAGTTAGCAATTGTTGGAAAAACAAATGATGACGAGCTAGTGTGAATAGCTCTGAATGGGTTTACAAAGTAGTTGGATGCCTTCATAAATGGATGAGACACCTTAACAAGTTGGGATCAGTTGTGAATTTATTTTACTCATGAGGAGCTTAGAGTTAGTCCTGTAAGTGGGAACAACAATAAAATTTAGAAAAGTGACGAGAAACAGGAAAACATGGCCTTAGCAGGAAGAGGGAAATTGAAGACAGGGTCTAGCAAAGTACCTAACCCAAAAGGTGAGAAGAAGAAAAATGACCCTTTTAAGGTCAAATGCTACAATTGTCATGAGTTCGGCTACTATGTCGGAAATTTCCCCAAAAGGAAGAAAAGTCAATAGAAGTGTAAGAAGTAGACGATAGCTTCAAAAAGAAAAAATGAGCTCTCTAACAGGATGGAATAAGAGTTCACATTCATAGCTTGCCTAACTAGCTCAACCTCGTATTGTTGATTTTCGAGAGGAAAGACCCAATTATATTGAATAAGTTGATTTACGCTTTTTAAGGAGAGGTCCCTACACAATTACATGAAGGTTGTTCTATGTAAAGATCCAAATTAAGAATATTGTAGCAACTCATGTGTTTTATTCAAGAAATTAGGAGCATCTCATTTTTGAGGCAATAGTAAAGAACTTAGTTTGGTAATGCCCTAGTTGATCTTATCATACTAATTTTTATTAGTGTTTAATTAACGTGAAAATATTGATTTACAATTATTAAGAAATATTGGTATATTCCTACACATGTGAAGCTCTAATTTTATTTTACTGATATGACTTTTATTATTGTTATGATTCAATTTCAAGGTGTCTTCTCAAATTTAATTTTGGATAGGATATGGTCTCCTCCAATTTATTTCTAAATTAAATATCCATATCCCAAGGTGTCTTCTCAAATATACTTTTGAGAATATATGGTATTCTCCAATTTATTTCTAGATTAAATATCCATATCCCAAGATGTCTCCTCAAATCTACTTTTGAGAAGATATGGTCTTCTCTAATTTAATTCTAAATTAAATATCCATATTTTGAGGAGATAGGGTCCTCTAACTAAAACTAAATTTATTTAATTTAAATACAATAAGAAGGGAAATAGCCTATTTATAGTTCAAAATTTATCTGATGATAATATATAAGTAAACTTTACTTACATCATATTAAATAAGTAAAAATTTTCATTTGCAACAATTTACATAAGTAATCAACAAATGGAAGAATACATGTTCCAGTAGCTTGGTTGGGGTGCTCCTGGCTCTGTTGGGATGCTCCTCTTGGCTACCTGATTGAATTTACCTCCTAGCCAACCAGGAGTGATTTCCTAGCCCAGGGAACCTCTACAAGTTCCCTAGCCCTTCGAGCCCAAGTCCAACCAACTGTAGTGTGTCCAAGTTTAACCAACACTCTCCAATAAATCTAAGTTTGAATTCTCTCATTTTTCTCTCCATTCTCTCTTCCTCTTTTTCCACATTCCTTCCCCAAAACAAAATCCTCTAAAGCCAAAACAAAGACCAAGGATCTCCCCCTCTCCTCTCATTCTCCTTCCCTTTTATGTCTCTTCCTCCCATCTACCTCACCCACCTATCATTAATGTCATGACTACCCCCTCATTCTTTTATTTTAGCATCTTTGACTTTTCTTACCATATCTTATTCAAAGTAGATTTGAGAAGACACTTCGATAATAAAATATGGATATTTAGTTTAGAATTAAATTGGATAAGACCATATCTTCTCAAAAGTAGATTTGAAGAGACACATTGGGATATGGATATTTAATTTATAAATAAATTGGAGAATACCATATCTTCTCAAAAGTATATTTGAGAAGACACCTTGGGATATGGACATTTAATTTAGAAATAAATTGGAGGAGACCATATCCTATCCAAAATAACTTTGAGAAGACACCTTGGAATTGAGTAATAACAATAATAAAAGTCTTATTAGTAAAATAAAATTACATTTTAACAAGTGTATGAATATACCAATATTTCTTAACAATTGTATGTCAATATTTTGAGGTTAATTAAACATTAATAAAAATTAGTAATGATAAGATCAAGTAGCACATTATAGGTTTGGAGATTAATATGTAGAAATATTTCTACCTAACGACAATTAATGTAACTAAAAATAAATTGAAGATTAATATGTAGAAATGTTTCTACCTAAAGACAATTAATGTAACTAAAAAAAATCACATATTCCCTAGAAGTTTCCCAAATCTTAATCCTATGAATTTTCAACTTTAAAGTTATGAAATATAAATAAAATGACAACAATAATAAAAAAACATTTCACTTCTTAATAACCTAGAATAAAAAAAGAAATCAAAGAAAATGATACCAAAGTGTGACAAAATGTTTCAATCCAATAAGATAATATTAACATGTATAAAACAACTCTAAGATTCATATTATGATAGGTTTATATACAACAATAAATCTATCCCTTTTTTTTAATGTCAACATTAAATATCTTAACCATTTTGGCCTTAGCTTATGTCAAATCAATAAGTAATATAAGTGCTAAAAATTACCAAGGTGTAAAGAAATATAGGGTTGAAAATCAAATTTAAAATATAGATCATTTTGGATTGTTTATATATATATATATATATATAACTTCATCTCAAAACTTGTATTATTCTTTAGCTCTTTAGAACTCTAATTAGAGAAAATCAATAAAACTATAATTTACACCAAAAAGCTCAAAGAAGCAGTGTCACAATCATGTGTTCTAAAGAAAAACATTTTTCTTCTGTTCAACGAGTATAACCTAAGGTTTCAAAAAAAAATTAAAATTTAATATCCAAATTTCCAAAAGATGAAACCTTACCTTAGTAGTTAAGATACTCCTAAAGCTTTAAGAAATGGACATAATTAACTAGAAACAAGAGAGGTAAAGTATAATTGAAAATGCACAAGAGAGAGGAATACTTGTGAACTCCTCTTAGTCACATTTCCAATAAAAAATAATAAATATGAATCTAAATTAATGAAATAATTATCCCCTTCCTCTATATATATCAAAGATGGCGAAAGTCAATAATATATATTTAGACCCTAAACCCTACCACCAATGTTATGAATACAAATCCAATAAATGATAAGAATCGAAGGAAAAAGTAACTATTGCACCTTAATAATAATAAATAATATTAATCAAAATTTCATTTTTAATTTTTTAGTTGTAAATTTTAAATTTATTTATATATTTTTAAATTACATGGAATAAAAATAATTATTTATTAAAATTTATTATTTTCAAATTTATGCTTCTATGATTTATAATATATTGTTCAGTTTTTTGGAAAATTCACTTAGAACAAAGGTTGACACGTTTCGAACCCAAATCTAAGTTTTCTCAGGAGATGTGTGGAAAGACTAATTGACAGAAATATATAAATCTCAAGATGAACAGTAAAATCCCAACGATTAAATAAACATGTGAACGTTACAGTATCAAAGTCAAATTGTTTAATTTTTATTTTAATTTTAGCCTATTTTATTTTGATTTATAAATTTTAAAAATAGATTCTTAACAAATTTTATATTATAATTATATATAAATATGATAATATTAATATAATTAATTAATTTAATTAGATTATAATTCTAGTTATTAACAAATCTCATTTATTTTTTTAATTTTGTGGAAAAACCTGTGAGCAGTTTTGAAACCAACGTTTCGGACTAGCTTAGTGAGTCCATCATTAAGGCAATGAGATTTATATTTGGGAAGAGAGAACGTATTACAGAGCTTATTAATAGTTATTGAGAAATATTTTTGATGTCTCCTTCTGTAGTCGGCTTACAAATAATTAATTTAATTAATAATAATTTTATTTATTTATTTAAATACGTATTCATTTTATTTATTATTTATTATTCATATTTATTTATTTAGATTTATTCTTATTTTATTATATATATATATATATATATATATATATATATATATATATATATATATATTATATATATATTATAATGATAATATATAATTAAATAATTTTTTTGTAAATATTAATATTTATTATAATTAAATATTTTTGTTGGTTATTTTATTTTTTATTTATATATATATATATATATATATTATATATATATAATATATATATATATATATATATATATTTTTATTTATTTATTTTCATTTTCATTTTCTTTTTTTATTTATTTTATTTTTATTTTATTTATATTTTTTTAATAATTTCGTATTCTTTTATTTTTATTTGTTATTTATTTATTTTCTTATTTATTTTTATTTCTTATTTTTATTTTAATTTTAATTTTAATTTTAATTAATTAATTAATTTTAATTAATTTTAATTTATTCAATTTATTATTTTATTTATTTTTTTTATTATTATTCTTATCTTATTCTTTATTATTGTTATTTTTATTTTTTTTATTGTTATTATTTTATTTTATTTTATAGGGGTTTCCAGGTATTACTTAACTTTAGACCGTCATCTCTATTCATGTTATTGGAGGATTTTTCGATTTCAATTGCTTCTTTCACCCTTCTTTTTAAATAATGGTCTTCTTTGTGAATTAATTTTGCTTGTTCCATGCAAATATAGTGTGAGGAAGAACATGCATGCTCAGCTAGCCCTGATTTTTCTGACCTATTTCTTGAAATATCATTGATATGCTCTTTTAGCCTAATGCCAAATGATCTCCCTGTTTCACCTATATATATTTTGCCACATGAGCAAGGAATCGAGTATACCCCTTTGTGGTTTTTTGGGTCAATTAGGTCCTTGGCAGAATCTAGCATGTTTTTGATGGTGTTAGGGGGTGTGAAGGCAACCATAATGTTATGCTTGGTGAGAATTTTGGCGATTTTGTCTGTGGTTCCTTTAATATAGGGTAAGGATATTCTAGGGTTTTCAGGAGTTTTTCTTTTTTGGGTATTGGTTGTGGCTTCTTTAATTATTTTTTGGATAACATTTTTTTGATAGCCATTGTTTATAAAGACCTTGTAGAGATGGTTAAGTTCTTCTTCTAAATGTTCAGGGTCAGAGATTCTTGAAGCTCTGGTGGTTAGGGTTTTGATGACGCCAACTTTTTGCTTCGGATGGTGGTGGGAATTTGAGTGAAGATATTTTTCAGTGTGAGTTTGTTTCCTGAAGACCTGGTGGCTTAGTTTTCCATTTTTCTTGGTAAGGAGGACATCTAGGAAGGGGAGCTAGTTGTCTTTTTCAATCTCAATATTGAATTTAATGTGTTCTGAGAGACTGTTTAAGTGGGATAAGAATTCATTAAGTTTCTCTAAACCATGTCTCCATTTAGCGAAAATATCATCTACATATATTTTCCATTCGTCTGGGGTAAAGGGGAAAGATTTAAGGGCCATTTGTTCAAAATGTTCCATGTATAAATTGGCAATCAACGGAGATAAAGGAGAACCCATAACAACTCCATGAGTTTGCTCATAGATTTTACCTTTGAAACTGAAGTATGAAGATTTAAGGCAAATGCTTACTAGTTCCACAGTTTCATGGTCTGTAATATTCTTCAAGACTTCTATGGCTTTAAGTTTCTCTATACAAATGAATCTCCTTTATTATAAATAAGAAATAAAGTGGGCATGATGTAACTTACCACTAAGTCAACCTAACCATAACTATTAAACTAATAATAAATTATTATTAGGATTTTAATGCAAGTTCCTTAACATAGGCCCCCTCTAAAATAAGTTTTTCCCTCAAAGCTTGTGATTGAGAGTGTTCCTCATGAATTTATCATTTTCACATGTAGCTTCTTTTAGAAACATCTTCTTCCACTTGATTAGAGCTCCATAATGGTTTTACTCCAAAGAGATAGAAAACAACAATCTATAACTTTTTCTGGTTTAAGAATAAATTTCCCTTTTTCATCTAGTTATGGAAGTTATGTCTACACTGACATAGTTTGTCCCAAATTTTTTTAGGCAAGATAAATGAAAAACTTATGAATGTGAGAAGGAAAATTTAACTCATTTTCCACTTGCCCAATATTACAAAAAAACTTGTACAGTTCATAAAATTTTGGAGCTATTTTTTGGTGTTTATTTTGTTTGAGAGTAGATTACTTACAAGGTTGCAATCTCAATAATACCCAATCACCCTCCTCAATTTGTCTTTCACTTTGATGTTTATCTACTTGTTGCTTCATCTTATTTTGTGTCATATGAAGTTTTTCCTTAAGAATTGTCAATTTGTTTTTTAATCTTCTCCATATGTGCTATATTGCTTGTACTTTGGAGCTAGATATCCATAAAGGAATTCAAATGCATACATCTTAGTAGATATGTGATAGGTGGTATTATACCACCATTCTACAAGAGGAAGTCACCTCACCCACTCATATTGCGTGTCTAAATAATGACATCATAGGTATCCTTCTAAACATTTGTTAACTATTTCTGTTTGACCATACGTTTTTGGATGATATGTTGAACTCACAGCTAGTGTTTTTCCACTCATCTTTCATGATTCTTTCCAATTTTTCTAATAATCTTGGATCTATGCCACTTTCTATTACATTAGGAAATCCATGAAGTCTGTGAATTTCCTTTATGAACACTTATTCCACTCAGATTGTCATATACATACTTGGAATTCCACTGAGTTTATCCACAACCATAAAAATAACACCCTTACCTTCTGATTTTGATAAACCTATAATGAATTCTATTTATATCTCTACCAATATTTGATTAGGTATGTGTAATGGCTTAAGCAATGTTGGAGAGGTTATTCTCTCTCACTTTTTCTTTAATAGACTTTATATTCTCTTACAAATATTTCAATATCTAACTTCACTCAATTTTTTTTTATTTTTATATTTGATATGTTTAAAGGAACCTTGAATGTTTTGCCATTGGAGAGTCATGACATTCTCTTAAAAAATTGATTGAGGACATAAAATTGTTCTACATTTGTACCAAAGGATATCCCTCTTCCACTCCCAACATTCCATAAATCTCTCCCCTTTCTTTATACATTATATTTTTTCTCTAGTACTATTGTCATTTTTCCATACATGGTGTGCGCCTTCCAAGCACATAAGAATATAAGTTGTAATAGAATATTCACCTGAGGCTGCTTGTATTTTGCATGAAATTCCCACTACCTGGAAGGTTCTTATATTAACCTAGTTAATCATTTTGATTACTTATGCACAACAAAATCAATTTATTAGTTTTAATTAATGAATAACAACATGAACAACACCATTCACCAAATAATATTGCCAATGAAATACATGAGAAACCAATCACACAAATAAGACAAATATTTTTGGACAAATCAAATTCAATCCATGGAAAAACCCAAGTGTGGGGAAAACTAGTTTTTAGATTGATGGTTTTATTAATAATCTTCAGAAAATCTACTATTGAGAAACTACATAAAATGCTTGCCTCTCACTGATAAAGCTTAGGAAAAATTATCTTTACCTTTGTTGATCAAATCGAAGTAACAAAACCTCATGACTTCCTTTCTACAAATTCCATAGCCTCTTTGGAACTCGCACAAACTTCCCAACAATTCAAACCTCCACTTGGAAATATCGCACAACCTCTAGAAAACTCGCACTGGTAACTCACATTGGAGATTTTGAAAATACACATTGCATATGGGAAACTCACACTACCTCTGGAAAAAAAAAAAACTTGTCCCTCTCTACAAACAATAATCTGGACAACAAAACTCCCTTTCAAACTCAAAAGTTGGAAGTCTTCTCAGATGAAGAATAAACCTTGTAAACTATTCCTCAATCATTGTTGTTGAAACCCTCTTAGTGTCTCTATGAAAACTCACCCAACTCAACTAAACTCAATGATATCCAATTTTGGCCATTGACCTCACTTTATAATCTCTCATTCACAAATGAACGACCAAGATTAGAAGTTACCTTGTCCAAATCAATGGTTCATATCGTCTTAGAAACTTTCTATAAGATTCTAGAGGCAAATTGTTCTTATATCAACTAATGCCAATTAATTATCCACTTTCCCTTAGTTTTAACTTGGGAAATATTTAAAAATCACTAATTGACTTAATTAATTCATTTTCCCTAGGTGAAACTTACAAAAAAATTACGTGGTCTTGGAGATAATTAATTCCTCTATTTTCCTAGCATCAGTGACACCTCTCAAGACTAGAACACCTATTTGAGCTACAATATTTAATACTCCCTCTTAGCAAGGAAGGTGTTCTCTGCAACACCCAACTTATCCCTGAAGAAAACAAACTTTCATTTATTTAAGAATTTTGTCAAAATGTATGCCACATGTCGATCTATAGGCACATACTATAGTTGAATTGATCCACATTGTACATAATCCCCGATGAAATGGTATCGCATGTTGATATGTTTCGACTAATCATGAAATATTGGATTCTTAGATAGCTTCATGCAACTCTAATTATCACAATGAATGATGGCCAAGTCTATCCTCTGACCAAACAATGCCACTAACAACTTCTGAATCCATATGGCCTCACATGTTTCCATGCTCACTTCCATGTACTCTACTTTTGCAAAGCTTAACGCAACAAACTTTTTCTTCCTATTGTTACAAGAGAAAACCCCTGATCCCATGTTGTAGCAACACCCTGAAGTGATTTTCTGGTCCACTACATCACTTGTCCAGTTTGTGTTATTTTGTGTAGCTCAGACAGGTGTTCTAGTCTCAGATGGTGTCTATGAGGTTAGAAACACAAATGGATTAATTATCTCCAATAACCAAAAACAAATTCTAAGAAAAATTATCTTAATTAGATTTAACTAACCTGTTTAATTACTTTCCTATGTCTAACTTCGGAAAAGTGGTTAATTAATTAGGGTTTAATTGAGATAAATTGATTTTTCTCTAGTGACTTCCAGAAAAGTAATTTTTAGAAGTCAATATGATCTTAGCCATCGATTGGAGTTAGATCGTGGCCATTAATTCATCAATGAGAGATTATAAGAGGGGATCAGTGGGAATTTGGAGAAAACATTTGTATGACAAATTTACAATGATAGCAAGGGTGTAATGATATTAAGGAGGACATTAGAAACAAGGTTTCAGTAGGAGAAATCGAGAAGAGAATTTAGGGAGAAATTATTCATAGATATTCGAGTTTTCTGAGAAAATTAAGGAGACCAAATTATTATGCAAGAGGGAGGTCGATTTAACTAGCCTGAATTTTCAGTTTATCTAGAGCTAGTTGCCAAAAGCTCAATTTTATTACGAGTTGCTAGATCAATTTCTTGCAGGAAATACAAGTGGGTTTCTAGAGTTGTTGGGTGTAGATAAATTCACTAAAGTGATTTTTTGGATGAAATGTGAGAATTAGGAAGAGTCAGTGCAAATTTCCAGTAGCTAGTGCAAGTTGTTGGAGGAATTACGAGTTGCACAAATAGGTTCAAGCTGGTTTACATAGCAAAATCATGGATTTTCTAGTTTAATTTTACCAGTGGAAGTGAAGGAAAAATATTGTGAGAATTTTTCCAGTAGTAGGCAAGAAGTTGATGTAATTCTTGATATTGAATAATAATAAAACCCTCATCTGTAGAACTAGTTTTCCCCACACTAGGGTTTTTCCAAGGACAATCTGTCCAAAAATTTCGGTGTCTATTATTTTGTGTGTGTGATATTTTCTCAATTCCTATGATTTAATTTTGGTGAAGCTGCAGTAGTGTTTTATTCAGTATTTGTTGTATATAATTTATAGAAGACAGATAATATTTTAAAGATAGGTGAATAATAACTAGTAGCTATAAAACTTTTAGAAATTCCACATGGTATCAGAGTAGATATGAGGGTAGAATAGACTTTGCGCAGGCATGAGATAAGAAAATCAAGGGTTTATAAAACCAATTCGTGTTCTTCATAATTATTTTGGGTTTTTCTTATTTTTTGAGGATTTTTTAGAAATAACTTTAGCAAGATTGAGAGATTAGGATAGACTAGATGGTGCCTCGATTTTGGTGTCTGGAAAGTCATACTTTCTTTGGTGCTGGAAGAAAATGATCTCAAGGAGTATGCGACTAGTGTTATAGTTGTACCTACAAATCCAACACAACTTGCAGCATATAAGAAAGAATATTCCAAAGCAAGGAGGATAATATTTGACGGTGTTAAGGACCATATATTTCCACATATTGTAGAGCTAGATACCATGAAGAGGATGTGGGATGTCGTTCTAAAACTATACCACAATGTTACCACAAATGCGAGTTTGATTCTAAGGGAGAAGCTGAGGAACATCAAGGTGAATTAGGGTGAAGAAGTTGTTAGCTATCTCACTAGGCTCAGAATTGTTAAGGAAAAGTTAACAACTATTGTATATAAAACAAATGATGACGAATTAGTGTGAATAGCCCTGAATGGGTTTACTAAGTAGTGGTATGTTTTCATCAATGGATAGGGCACCTTACCAAGTTGAGACCGATTGTGGATCAATTTCACTCAGGAGGAGATTAGACTTAAACTTGTAAGTGGGAACAACGATAAAATTTGGAAAAGAGAGGAGCAACAAGAAAACGTGACCTTAGCAGGAAAAGGGAAAGCGAAGAAGGGGTCTAAAAAAGGACTTAACCCAAAAGTTGAGAAGAAGAAAAAGGATTTTTTTAATGTCAAATGCTATGGTTGTCACGATTTTGGACACTATGTTAACAACTGCCCATAAAGGAAGAAAAGTGAAAAGAAGGGAAATAATTAGACGATAACTTCAACAAGTGAAAATGAGCTCTCTAGCAAGATGGAATAGGAGTTCACACTCATAGCTTGCCTAACTAGCTCAACCTCATAGATTTTTTGGAATATAGACATTGGGGCATCATTCCACATGACAAGAATTAGGGAGTAATTCTCCAGTTACAAGGAGGAGGACATTACATTTAGGATTAAGATGGAGAACAAGTCCAATTGCAATCTAGTTGAAATATACATTGTTCTATTTCAAAGGGAGAATGGAAAGTAAATTCCCATTCATGATGTGTTTCATGTGCTAGGATTGGGCGTGAACCTAATTTATGTATCTATCCTTCAGGATTGAGGGTACAATGAACTCTTTATAGGGGTGCATGTGTTGATCAAGAAAAAGGATTGGAAATCACCCATAGCTATTGGAGTCAGGAGTGACTGATTTATAGGTTGTAGTTTAATACTCTTAAGGCAATGGTGAGAAAAGTGATCTTAGATATCAGGGAGAGCTATAGCATAGGAGGATGGGCCATATTCATCATGGAGCACTCAAATTTCTTCGTGAAATGGTGATAGGTGTTCCAGAGTTGAGCACATAACACGATTATGTATGTAGAAGATGTGAGTTGTGAAAGCATGTGAAAGAAAGTTTTCCAAGGAGTGACACCAGACCTAAAGTTGTTCTTAATATAGTACATTCAGATATATGTGGACTGATTTCAATGAAATATCTTAGAAGATATGATTACTATATTACTTTTATCAATGATTTATCTAGGAATGCATTGATACATTTCTTGAAGGCCAAGGATGAGGGCTTCAGTCGCTTCTAAGGGTTCAAAGCTATAGTGGAGAATTTGATAGGTAGGAAGGTGAAGGTTCTTCGGTTAGATAATGAAGGTGAGTACATAGGGAAAGAGTTTCAGGAATTATGTACTAGGGAAGGAATCAAGAGAGAGTGGACGGTTACTTAAAACCCACAACAAAATGGGGTTGTTGAGAGAAATAATTGTTCTATATCAAAGGCAATGAGGGATTTGTTATATGACCAAGATACGTCACGTTACTTATGGGTAGAGGCGTGCAATACAACAATTTATATCAAAAATAGGGTTCCACATAAATAACTTGGAAATATGACACTAGAGGAGGTGTTCACAGGGAAGAAGCCAGAGGCCAGTCATTTTAGGATAATTTGAAGTTTGGTGTATTGTCACATTCTAGGAGATACACATTCCAAGTTGGATCACACTGTCGAGAGGGGGTAATTTTTGGGGTATAGTGAGACCTCAAAGGCATATCAGATATTTAGTCCAGGGGCCAAGAGGATTATTGTAAAATGAGATGTCAATTTCATGGAAGACAAGGCATAAAGGATGTTTAGATATTTTCTAGCAAATGATCATAGTGAGTATCCTACATAAGCTCTAAGTATTGAGAAACATGATTAGGGGGAGAAGAGTATAAGTACAATTATTGGTAAGAGCACAGGGTCAAGTGTAGGTGTTCTTGAGAGTTCATAGAGTATGAAGTAGTAGATGCAATAGATTCGAGAGATGCATTTAGAGGACATGGAGGTTGACATTCCATCATCTATGGTTGGTAGGAGAAACTGTGAGGTTCAACAGACACTTAGGGATGCTCAGGATATTGTGGGAGCTACTAGGATGGGAAATAGAAAATGGATACAACTAGACATGTACACTGCTAGATGGAATTAGTTAGTTAGTTGGTAGATGGTGAGCCTTCCAACAATAAAAAATACACACAGTAGCTAGTGTGGTGGGATGCCATGGTTGAGGAGTTCATCTCAATCATACTAAACGATATGTGGTTGGATCATGCTAGATCTTTAAGATCTAACATGATGTGTATGGAAACATCGAGAAATACAAGGCAAGGTTTATGGTCAAAGGATTGTTTCGGAGGTAGGGAAAAAACTATGAGGATCCATTCACTTTGTGGCCAGGTATACTTCTATATGAGTCGTGATCTCATTTGCAGCATAGTATAGATTCATTATTGGTGAGTTGGAAGAGGAGGTATACATAGAACAACTAGAATGATTTGTAGCACACAACAATGAGACCCACGTGTGCAGGTTGAGGGTGATTTGTATGAGCTCAAGTAGAATCGCAGGGCATTGTATGAGTGTATTGATAGATACTTGCATGGAATGGATTTTGTGAAGAGTGAGGCAGATGTAACCTCTACTACTTGGTGGCTGGGGGTGAGACTCTCATTCTTATTCTATATGTGGATAACTTGTTTATAATAGGTTCATTGGGGCTCATGGATGAGTGTAAGAGGGAAATTGTAGCAGAGTTCGAGATAAATGACTTGGGGCTTATGTAATACTTTCTAGGCATGGAGGTGTGGCAGATAGATGGAGATATTTTCCTCAGGAAAGTGAAATACTGCATCGAGATCCTTAGGAGATTTGGGATGGAGGATTACGGATTCATGTCTACAACCATGATCAAGAATTGGATAAAGGTAGATGCATTCGGGGAGAAGGATGTGGACCCCACCTCATACAGGAAGTTGATTGGATCTATCATGTATTTGGTCAACACTAGGCCAGATATATCATTTGTAGTAAAATCTCTCAGTTATTTCATGGTTGAACGCAAAGCATGTGTTGTGGTATTTGCATGGTACAATCAAGTATGGTATCAAATATGTTTGAGGTGATGGTATCAGGTTTGTGGGATATACTAACGCAGACTAGACAAGAAGTACAATGGATAGGAAAAGCACTTTGAGGTGTTGCTTAAGCATGGGATCAAGAATTGTCTCTTTGTACGGTATAGAATAGAAGTTTATGGCACTAAGTTTTGCAGAGGTAGAATACATAGCAGCTAGCATGTCGACATAGCAGTAGCCTTGTTTGGTCAGAGGGTTGAGATGAAAGTGATACAATGTGAAAATCAGAGTTGTATCATGTTATTTGAGAATTTGATGTTTCAAAATAGGTCCAAGCATATAGACATCAGGTATCACTTCATTAGGGATTTTGTACAAAGTAGGATAGCTCAACTACAATATATACCTCCATATTAATAGGTAGAAGACATTCTGACGAAGGCCTTGGGGAAGGCAAGATTCATCTTCTTAAAAGATAAGTTGGGTGTTATGCAGAACACCTTCCTCGCTATGAGTGTTAGTTTTTGTAGCTCAGACAAGTGTTCTAGTCTCAAAGAGTGTTTATGAGGCTAGAAACACATATGAATTAATTATCTCCAATACCCAGAAAAAGTTTCTAAGGAAAATTGTCTTAATTATATTTAATTAACCAATTTAATTATTTACCTAAGTCTAACTTAGGAAAAGTGGATAATTAATTAGGAATAATTGAGACAAACCAATTTTTCTCTAGTGACTTCTAGAAAAGTAATTTTTAGAAGTGAACATGATCTTAGCCATTGATTAGAGTTAGATCGTGGTCGTTGATTGATCTTTAGTAATAAATCCTCACAAGATGCTATCAATATAGAAATTGACAACCTTTGAAATCCTATTGTCAGTGCTCTTGAGTCTTTGTATTAGTTCAGGAGTCCATACTGTAGGTTCTCCACCTTTAAAACAATTGTTTTGTTCGGTCAACCTCAATATCCACTCGTACAACTCAACAGGAAATGATGTGAAGAAAATATCATATTTATTTGTAAGAACATACTTTTGTAACCAAGCTTTGGACGTCAGACAAGGGTTTCCGTTCTCTTGATTTGCAAGTTCTTTCTTTTTCAATTCTAGCCAATTTTGAATTTCGTTCTTTGTGTTGGGTATATGACCAAAGTCCCACATTGACTAGAAGTGGGGAGGATCATGGTTATATAAGGATGGACAAATATCTCCATTGGTATGAGGCCTTTTGGGGTAAGTCCAAAAGCAAATCCATGAGGGCTTAGGCCCAGAGTGGACAATATCATACCATTGTGGAGATATGTGGTATTCAGAGTCCTTACAAGTGGTATCAGAGCCATGCCCTGAAGTTAGCCAAGTGGATGAATCCTCGGAATGCCGAACGAAGGTGGTGGGCCCCAGTAATATCACGATGGGATCCATGGATGAGCTTAGTTAGACAGGCGGTGTGCTCCAGATTCTTCATGGACGTGTCCTAGTCCCAACACGGTGAAGAGGAGTTGACCTGGGATAGAGCAAGCTCTCGAGGTAGGTGGTGCTCCATGTAAGGTGTGTGCTTCCAACGCATTGGAGCGAAGAACCCTGGTTGGTAGAGAGTGGACGGATGGTTAATCGTTTGAGGGGAGGCTCCATGGTCCTTTGTTCGAGGGGAGGATTGTTGGGTATACGACCAAAG
>APFE030207115.1:125198-152139 GCA_000404065.3 Pinus taeda | reverse complement strand
TTAGGGCTTGAACTGGTCGAACCTTTGCAAGACCAGCCTCGTAAATCCTGATGGCCTCCCATGGCGGATGAGAAGAAATACGAGGGGGAAGGAGATCCTATAAAAATCTTGCTCGAAGAAGCCCTCGAGTGCCAAAGGAACGCAATGATGGATAGCTTTGCACAGATCCTTCAATGGCTACCCAGAGGCGATGCATCAGCTTCCAATAGCTACTCTAGAAATGCCACACCATTTAAGGTACAAGTTAATTTTGAAATCCCCATCTTCGAGGGTCAAATAGACGCAGATGCCATAGATAAATGGTTAAATCTGCTAGATGGGTATTTTTCTATTCATGAATTTTCAAGTCAAGAAAAGATTGTTTTTGCTCTTCTCAAAGCAGCCCCCCACGTCAGGGACTAGTGGGAAACCTACTGTGAGCAAAAGAATGAAAATACTAGCTCACTATTTTCAGCCACACCCACTTGGGATTCATTTTGGGATGCTGTCAAGGAGCAGTACTACCTTCTCAAAAGCTATGAGGACAAATACATCAAATGGACCACCCTGTGGCAGGGACGGGACCAAGATGTGCTAGAGTTCACAAACACTTTTCATACCCTTCCCACACAGTTGGGTATCAAATATTCTGAGCTACATGTGGTACTCAAATACTGCGATTGCCTACACAGATACATCCAGGAAGAGATGGAGTTCCTAAACATCTCCTCGCTCGGCACAGTGTATCGATACGCTGTCAAAATCAAGCAAAAGTTCAAACAGAAAAAGCGAGACTTTGGATCTGCAAATCCAAAGCCCAAAGGACAAAGCCAAGGTGGGGTGACCCAAGACAACTTGTCAAAGCTGCAAGAAAAGAACAACACCACGAAGCCAAAGAAGGAACAGGAAAGTGGTGTGAGTTCCACAAGATTCCCACTCATAACACAAGTACGTGTAGGACCAAGCAATCGTTGGTGGCTTAGTTGAAGGCTTCAGCATCAGATGCATGTTCTGACCCTGAGTCAGAGCTCGACAAGGGGAATGGGAAAGGGAAGTAGATCATTGATGCAGAGCCCAACATCACTGTTGCCACCCTAAGATCCAGAGGAATGAGCCCGAAGACATAGAGGAGGGGGGGCGTATTTTCCACTCACAGATGTGGGTGAAGGGTTCGCCACTGCAATTCATTGTCAGCAATGGCAGCCAAAAGAACCTCGTTTCAGCAGAGGTCGTGAAGCGGTTGGGCCTACTGACTACACCACACCCACGACCATACAGTATCGGGTGGCTTCACAAAGGATGAGATCTCAAAGTTCACCAACAGTGTCGCCTTCCCTACAGCATCAAGCCCTTCATAGACGAGGTATTGTGTGATGTTACACCTCTCGATGTTTGTGATGTACTATTAGGCCAGTCATACTTATGGAGGCGACATGTTGTGTACGAGTTAAGGCCTCGTGCTGTTATTATTACTTTGGGTGAATCATTATACAGGATACCAGAGTTAGCCTCACCTACCGCCACCTCTTTGATCACTGCCAAGAAAGGCAGCAAGCTCATCTCCCAGACTAGGAAATTCATTTTTTGTTTGGTTCGCTCCCAAAGTAAGGGGAAGATTGTCACCACATCCATGACCCCCGCGAAGGGTTCCTCCAAGCAGTAGTAGCAACAAAGGGATACGGTCATGACAAAACACAGGAACAACTTCTCCTCACCCACAGGGGTACCACACAAGCCTCAGGTGGGCAATAAAGTCTGGTTATATCTGCAGAAAGAACACCTTACAAGAGCCCATCAGAAGCTCCAACCACACCAAAATGGTCCTTACACCATTACCAAGGCTATGGGAAATAATGCTTTGGAGCACAACATTCCTCCATTCCTTCACTTGTACCGAGTGTTCAATGTGTACCACCCTCGACCAGGCTTCCTACCATTACTAGACACATCTGAGATTGCAGAACAGCTCACCAGAGACCCAGCTCAGCAGAAGCTTCCTCATCTTAGGGAGGAACTCAATGCAACGGGGACCATTGCTTCCTAAGGGGGGAGGAATGATCCAGGTGGATGTTGGTGGCCACCCACCTATCCCATTTGGACCCCCACAATTGTCTCTTTCAGTTTTTTTAGTTTCCTAAATTGTAGCATAGTTTACTATTTTTAGTAGTTTTTCGGGTCCTGAACTTTCGGAGCCGTTTTGAGGCCCTAAAGTGGTGCTGCTTGGATATATCTTTCTAACGAGCTATTGTACGCGTCAAATGGAGATCGTATGCCAAAGTTATGACCCTGGGAAATTGATGTACCAATTTAACCAAATGGGACCCACAATTTGGTGTTTCATCTTCTAGGGTTAGGTTTTGGGATGTGAAGGGTTTTCCATTGTTTCTCAGTAATAAATAGGCCTTCAAGCCTCATTGTAACACATTTCAGAGGCATGTAGAGACCACATCTCTTCTCAGAGATAAGCTATCATCGCCCTAGCTGTTTATTTCCATTTTCTGTTTGTAAGCATATTTCATTATTTTCCATTAATGAAATGAAGTATTATTTCGTTGCATATCTATATTTATGGTTATCTCTGTAATCTGTTGCATTCCTGTTTATATCGGGATCAATCGACCATTTTTTTTGAAATTTTTTGGTTTCAAAACACCAACTTCTTGTCCCCCTTAGAAGGGTGGTGGAAAAGCATCAATCTTAAAGGGGAAAGTAAAATGCAGGGAATGCAAATGAAGCTCAAAGAATTGAAATCCGCATTAAAAAATGAAATAGGGAAGAATTTGGGAATATCTTCATTGAGAAGTGACATGTAGAGGAAAAAATGGAAGTTATTCAAATGAAGATCATTCAAAAGGGTTGATATGAAGATCTAATAGTAGAGGAGGGTAAGTTAGTCCTTGAGTTGGAAGATCATAGGAAATAGGAGGGAAGTTATTGGCACCAAAATTCCAAGATTCAATGGTTATGGGAGGGAGAGATGAATACAAAATATTTCCATAAGGCATTGTTAAAGCATCACCATCACAGTGAAATTTTCTCCCTTCAATCACCTGTCAGGGATAGGTTGATGGAGCATGAAGACATTGAGCAGGAACTAGTAAAGTTCTACCAAGATCTGTTGAAAGAGGATCGTGAGAACATAGAACTAGCTATAGCATGGATTACTCATCACATCCCAAACTAGTCAATCGTGAACAAAATGAGGCTCTAATGCGAGAAATATCATCCTCGGAGGTTGAGGAAGTTGTAATGGACATGCCAAAAAACAAGGCTCCAGGCCCGAATGGATTCACTACAATTTGTTTAAGGCCTATTAGCCTTTCATTGACAAAGAGGTTTTTGAAGTGGTAGAGGAATCCCACCATTAATAGTAGGTTTGGTAAGGGATAAATGCTACCTTTTTAACCCTGATCTGGAAAAAAAAAAAAAAAAAAAAAAAAAAAAAAAAAAAAAAAAAAAAAACATCATTCATATTCTACTAGCAGCTTTTAGCCTATTTCTCTATGTAACGTCATCTACAAAATCATATCCTATGTGATTTCCAAGCAGTTAAAGCCAATTATAAAGTTTTTGATTGAACTAGAGCAAACTGGCTTCGTTGAAGGAGGCCAAGTCCTATACAATGGTATCACTACCCACGAGGTAGTCCATTCTCTAAAAAAACTCAAGAAGGAAGGCATGATTATCAAGATCGATCTCTTTAAATCCTATGATCCACTGACTTGGAAATAATTGATCTTGGTTCTCGAGGCTTTTGGTTTCTCAAATTCATGGATATGATAGGTCTATTTGCTAATCTCCTTTCCTTTCTACTCCATCCTAATAAATGGTTTTCCATAGAAGACCTTCACAGCCTCATGACGATTGTGGCAAGGAGATCCCATTTTCCCCTTCCTTTTTCTCTTAGCAGGGAAAGGATTAGGTCAATACATCAAAGTTGGATTCCAATAGGGTCACGTGAAGGGGCTTCACCTTTGGGGCGGGAGTATTATAGTAACCCATCAACAATTCATTGATGACATTATGTTGTTTGCATATCCATCCATAAGAGAGTGGAGATATTTGAGGAAGATATTGCGATAATTTCAAAAAGCTTCAGGTACCTTGATTAATGGAGAAAAAAATCAAATTTTCTTCTTCTACAGCAATGTCTTTGTCCAAAGGAATTTGGCTCATGAACTAGGTTTTCAAAATAGACAATTGCCAGCCAAATACCTAGGAATTCTGCTAGTAGAGTGGAATCTCCCTAGTCATATCATTCTACTCAAACTATCCTACAAGAATTTCCTATATATCAACTTTCAGTTCTTCTAGCCCCGAAAGTTGTTTATAATGACAATTTCACCCTCTTTCACAATTTTTTATGGTAGGGAGCTCTCACAACAAAAAAATGGATGTTGGTGGCATGGGAAAAAGTATTTCTTCCAAAAAAAAGGTGGTGGATTGGGAATGTGTGACCCAAGCCTTCCTAACAAAATAATGGGGGAAAAAATATGGTGGCTTTTCATTCAAGGTGGTAAGGAATTATGGAAGTAGATATGGAGTCAGAAGTATTGTACAGAATTGGAGGCAAACAAAATTGTGCGTCAAAAATAGCTCCGAGATGGCTCATCAATTTGGAACTTGGAAAAGGAACAAAGCATTTTTGTTAGAAAGCATATTTTCTGGGAGTTTTAGGATGTTAATCATGCCATATTCTCATATGAGTGATGGAAATAATTTGCACCTTTGGACTGTAGGGAAGAATGGACGACCATTAAAACAAGCTCGTTTAGAGAGGGTGTGAGCGTAGTGAAAGGGGAAACATAGGGAAGGTCATGCATATGGAAAAACTCAAATGATTGGGCTCATCAGGAGTTATCAAAGCAGTGGAATTATTTGGACGCCACGTTACAAGAAATCAAGATTCCAGTGGCTAGCGACCCAGACCATCTAAGATGGGTCCATACACCTATGGGAGTGTTTACTACTAAAGAGGCTTATACCCTCATGACAGAGTAGACTGAGATACATGTTGGTATTCTCTGGAAAAAGAATTAGGGAAATAAGTTATGGCCTAAAGTGGCTAGCTTCTTATGGATGTTAGGTCAACGTCATCTTCTCACCTGGGAACTTCTATGTCACAAAGGATTTGAAGGCCACCCCAATGTCCTCTCTTCCTTCAACACGAGGAAACTTTGGAACACCTCTTCAACATATTCTCATTCACTGAAAAATGGTTGACCTCAGTCTGATTGGTCTTTAAACACTCAGACTGTACTCTCAATAACATAGTTGAAACAATGGAGACCTGAAGAGGCTCGATATTTAAATGCTAGATTTTGAACCGAGCTTGGATACTTCTTCTAGGGCTCTTACCTTGGAAAATTTTGAAAGCTCGAAACAAGGCACTTTTCAAAGATATCAAAGCTCCTTGGGAAGAAGTGTGGGGTGTAACCAGAAGAAACATCAAAGAAACAATCCTGTTGGAAAATTGGATTGACGAGGATTGGAAAGTGGAAGGCGAAGAGGACGAAATCTTGTGGTTCCTAGAGCTTTCACATCAAATGATGGTCCAGTCCTTTGGTAATCCCAAGATGGGGTGCTTAGCTTCCACATTAGCTTTCTCCCTCCCCCGTCAAGGATTTATCAAGATTAACTTTGATGGCGCTTCCAAAGGAAATCCTAGACATGCAGGCTATGGTGACATATTTAGAGATGACAAAGGTCAAGTTCAAGGATTTTATTCAGGCTACTCTAGTTACACACAAAAACATGGCTGAATTCCAAGCATTAGAAAGAGGCTTGGCTTGGGATAAGGAGAAAGGCTTCTAGATAATTCAAATGGATGGAGAATCCTTGCTAGCAATCACAGTAGTCAAGAAATTTTTAGATGGCTCTCCTGTGCAAAAGTGGTAAAGTGTTGGCAACTAGATCTTCTAGCCCACAACATCAAATATTTATTACTGAAATTTCCTTATGTAATCACAACCCATTCCTTACAATCTTCTAACAAAGTGGTTGATATCCTAGCTAATTGGGGGGAGCCTAGAACCCAACCTTTTCACTTGTTCGGATTAGACGTCTGTAGAATGGATTGATCAACTAGCTAACATCCTCGTCCAGGAACAAGGATCCCACTAGGGGTGATAACACACAATAATCAAGAGGGGCCTATGTTAGGTGTTTGTTCCCATTGCAGTTAATGTGTCATGATCCCAAGGACTAGGCGTGACATTTGAAGCATGGGTGAGTGTAATTTAGGAAGCGTTGAAGCGATAGCTCTTTGCTGGTTAACTTCGTAGCAAGGAAAGGTAATGGTCTTTTATTGGTGGATGGGAGATATCAGTTCATTTGCAGGGGTAATTGAGTGTTCCCAGATTGGTCTTCAAAAGGCACTGGAGAAGCAATGTCTTAGCATGGGGGGTAAATTTGCATGGTTTCAGGGGCGCTTTCGGGATATATGGACATTTGTTTTGGTTTTTGAGTTGGGACTTGGGACCGGCAGGAGAGTTGTTGTCCGGGTGGATGTGTCTGCGCGTGGAGGCTACAAGGCATAATTGGGAGGTAAGGAGGCTCCCTTGTTTCTGTTTTTTTTCTTGGTTTTGGGTTTGGAGAAAGCTACATGGGCCTATGTAGTTATAAGGTGTTGGGGCACTCCATTGGTTGGAAGTTGTCTTTTATTTATTTATTTGTGTTGTGTTCTTGCGGTGTTCTTGGCTTAGGATGACGTGTGATTCACTTACCTTTGGTGGTTCAAGTCTGAAAATAGGAGATGAATAAGAATATTAAATGTGCTTTCTGAGGTGGCCAATGCATCATCAATTGCATTCTTTTTTCTAGGAATCAGAGATAAATTGTATTATAGAAAATATTGTAGAAAATATAAAACAACATTCCTATATGTCCTCATTGTTGGTTGCTTGGTTGAATACTCACCTTTAATTTTCTTGACCAGTTCTAAATCTTCATAGAATGATTTTTTTAGCTCTATGCCTTTTCAATAGCTGCATCCACAAAATCAGTGCCTCATATTCGACAACATTGTTGACACAATCGAAAGTAAGTTTATAAGAAAATGTCTTTGACTAACCTAATTTTGGGTTCATAATCCACACACCAACTCCGACTCCTTCTTTGTCGACTTCTCCATCAAAATCCATATTCCACATACCCTCTTCATCATCATCATTTTTTGTTTTAGCTCTAGCATTACACCTTCTTTCCTTTCTGATTTGTTGTCCCTGTTTTGAACTTATTCTTTCAAACATATATCATTGTATAAGATGAATGTATCCATATCTGAATGCAGAGAATAAACATGATAATTTACTGGTTTATTTTGACTGCTTACCATTCATTTCATAGGAGTTTCCCCATACAACTTCTTTGGTTGTTCAAAAACTGGGATAGTGGTATATGACATGTCTAACTACAGAGAACCCTTTAATTTTGCACCACAATACCTTGATAACAACATACCATATTTCGGAGGGATATCAGCAACATCCACATCCATAACCACACTCTTGGTTGGAATTTGTGTAAGAGTGAGACATAAAGATTTGATCAATCCGAGACACTTTACCTTGTTGGATTCGAAAGAAAACAAGTATCTGTATGGTCTGGTTATATCCAAGCCAAGCTTGTCCATGATCACTTTGGGCATTAAGTTGTGTGAAGCCCCCGAATATAACATGGCATTATGCAATATCAAATCATGAATATTAAGGCTGACATAAAATGGTGGCACATTACATTCCTGTGAACCTCCTTCAACCTCTGGTCCAAAAGGTAACTCCAGGTGATCATCATTTAAATTGACTGTGTCTGACACTTCTTCCACCTTTAATGCCTTAAAGATTTGACCTTTGTATGCATCATTTTTCATCAATTCAACTAATGGAACATAAATTTTAATATTTGATATTTCATTCTCAATACTAAAAGATGATGAACTCTTTTTTACCTCCTTAGCAGTTGCATCTTGTTTTTGAGGAATTTTTTTGGGAGGATCAACCTTTTCCTAACTAGTAGAAGGTGTATCAGCCTAGACCGTTTTTAAAGAATTTATTGGGACTTTCCTATACCTCAAATTATATTTTTTATGGACTTCCATAATAGTATTTTCATAACCCTTTTTGTAGTCTTTTGATTTTGCAGGCATATCATCCTTTTGTGATTGTAAGAACAACTCATGTTACCCTCTCGAGAAAATATTATCTACTTCTCCCTCACCAAAGAGATTAATCTGGTCCACTTCTCATTCTTTTGCTGCTTCTTGTTCTACTTCTGCATAATTCTGTTGAAAAGGAGGTATGATTTATTGTTGTTCTGTTGGATTCCTTTGGTCCCTCTGCTTGATTTGGATCTGTTGCCTTATAAAATTCAGATTTCTGATTTGAGGACATCCTTTTGGCTCTCTTGCAACAGCCCTTTCTGACAGAGTCATTTTCTCCATCATATTCTCCATAATTTTCACCAAACTGTCCAATTTAATATCTGATGATGTTGAAGTTTCCTCCTTGATAGTTACCCTCTTTTCAGACTTCAACTTGGCTTTCTTGTCCAGTAAGTTTTCTTCTACATTGACTACAATCTTCTTCATGTCAAGTAGTTGGGCTTCTTTCTCTTAGTTGGTAGGCCATGTTAGCATCGAATCCATCTGGATAACAAAGAAATGGAAAACCTAGTGGAGTCTTTATTTATGCAATGATAAAGTTGTAAACATTATCGAATTTGTATGAATAATCTTAAACTGACTCTCCCGGAGCTCTCTTCAAGCTTTCATATTCTGTTAGAATCTCAAAAGGGTTCTTTTTTACCTCCCATCAAGAAAGGAAAAGTTGATGAAACTATTGAAGATTTTCAATATTTCCTGCTGCCAAGCCTATGTACCATTTTCTAACTTCCCTTGCTAATATTTGGGAAAAAAGCCTCAGTTTCACATCATCATCATCTACTTCTTCAAGGTTTGTAAAATCAGTCATTTTGTTTATGTGTTGTGTTGTAATTGTCCTAGTGCCATCAAATTGAGGTATGCATTGTCCATGATTCTGTTGCATGGAATTCAGTGATGCTTGCAAAAGCAATGGGGCTTAATGAGTTGCCATGATTGTGGTCTGAGGGCTAGATGTACTCAGTGTTGTACTTTATGATGAGGGTGGCAGAGGTGGTGAAACTGTGATTTGCTGAGTTGTTGTAAAGGGAGGAGTATAGACAAAAGATGTAATAGGAGTAGAACAATTTGAAGGAATTAAATGAACAATGACTGAGGGAACATAAGATGCAGTAGCAATACGCCGAAATGTGGATGATTTTTCAGCAACCTTGTGTAGTTGATTGACTAAGTCCTCAAGTTTATGAAACTAAAGTAAAATGTCTTTATCAAACTTTGAAATACCAAGTTTCTATGATGGGATATGTGGTGTTATCTTAGATTCATCAATGAATGTCTTAGAAACAAAGGTTTCAGATTTGGATCTAAAAAGACTATGCTCAAATGGAAAATCAAATTCAATGTCTTCAGCTGTTATAATGATTTTAGGAAGAGTGTGAGATCTTGGTAAAGGATTGTTACTCACTTGACCTTGTTCAAACTTATTCTTTCTACTCAGATTCTTAGGATCACTCACAACTTCAGGGGGATCAAGATCTGGATGTGATCTTGTATGGTTTTTTTAGAAGCCAATTTTCCAAGAAAACTTATCACGACTAGGCTTAAACATAATTTTTAAGTGAAACTTTTAGCCTAATGATTCCTAACTCACTTTCACCCACAGGAACTACGTTTTAGATTTTCAAATTAAGGTTTTACCAAGGAATATTTAGCTTCCAATTCCCTAGTGGAGTCACCAGAATGTTAGCACTTTGTGATTTCCCTAGGCTGAAAAAGGAATTCCAGAGGCAACCACAACCTGCTGTAGGCAAAAATCTAGCCCTTCTAGCCTGGAGAGGGCTCTCTCACTTAGTTTACAAAACAAACATGATTTTAGGCTAGGTAATAAGCTAAACAAAGTTTTATTTTTAGAGTTTTGTTGATGAGAAAAGAGGCAGATCCATTGGGCATGAAGTCGTGTCAAATCAAATTTTGTCCAGTGAGATGATGGAAAAGAGAAGGTTTCGCAACAAGGGCAAGGTAGGAATATTTGGTGGTGGGATTTAGGTCAAATTGATGTAAGGGGTGAATGTATAAGAGGTGAAAGACAACAAATTAGAGCATAAAACCATGGATGAATTCTAAGATGCTGCTTTAAAGTTGAAAACATTGATAACTTGGCAAACTAAAACAGAGAATCATTAAAGATGAATTCGCAATTAAACATTTGATTTTCCAAGAAAAAATATGCACATTAAATAGATGTAAGCACACATATAACTTAAAATATCAAAGGAGCACAAAACCACCAAATTCTGACTTAGGAATCCCTGCAAAATCACCTAATAGTTCATTCATTCACTGGCAAAGTTTTCAAAAATACAGTTTAAAAAAGTTTTTTTCTCTAATATCAACCAACATAACCACTTAAAATGATTTTAATATATTTATACATCATGCAAGATTCTATCTCCTGCCCTAGGTGGTCGAAATGATTTCCCAAAACCAACTTCTAACTAGATACATCCAAAAACTAGTGCATACACTGAAAAATAGGATGTGTTTTCCTTGCAACCAATCGAAGCCTAAAACATCACTAACTTGGAATATAGACCAATAAACATCAACATAGCTCCTAAGATAATTTTCCACCTATTTACATGATCTAAACCACTTGTAGAAGTAAATAATTCAAAATGTGAACTAGAAAGTGTTGAATGTCTAGACTCGCAGTGCATTAGGTAGTTTCGCAGCAAAACAATGTGGCTAATATGCTTTATATGGTTGCGGCCCTTGTCTTTCAAAATGAAGAAAATGGGCATGCTTCAAATACCCTTGTGATGGTGTTGAACCTCCCAAATAAGATTCAAAATGTTCATAGACCTCCCTTTGACATGTTCCCCACTTCCACAACAACATTGTATGCTTTCGCATCACCTCCAAAAACCAAAAATATAGTGTCTCCCTTTTAATATAAAGTGCTTGAGACATCAAATTGGATGCTGGAAAATTTGTATAACTTCCTTCCAACTTCACTATCCCGCCATTATCAAAATTTATATATAAAAAGTGTAGCAAGCCCCTTGCTGTGTTTTTGCAAGTTTCATCAAAATTTGCCTTTTCTAGTCTCTTGAGCCAAAAACAAAGTTTCAGAGATGGGTTGAGTTTTCCTGTTGGAGATTCACCTTTGTACTATCCTTTTCAAGTAAGTAAAACTTACCTCTTTTCCTCTTTCTTCCAACTTCCTTGAATTCAGTAAGCTTCTTCTTCACCAACCTAAGTCTTCTTTTTAGGACCAAGTTTTGTACATATAATTTTTTCACTTGCCTATGTAGAGGAAAAGTCCACTTTAGTTTGTATTTGACCTTGTCAAGGATTGGTTCAACAACCTATACCTCTCTAAACAAATACAACTTATCCCTATGATCTTTCTCTGCAAGTTGATCTAATTAATGTTGTATTCCTTCAAGTTGTTCTAATAGCTTCTTGAATTCCTTCTTCTCATCAAAAGCCATAGGTTGAACAATCTCCTTTACGTGTATATGCACCTTAGCAGCAAGCCTAGTTCTAGGTATCCTTGAATGCTCAATTTGATCCTTCAGCTCTTCAACATCAATGACCATTTTAGCTTTGCCTTTGGCAACATGTGCCAATGTTTCCTGTGATGGCTCTTCTCCTCTAGGTTGGATAGTTTCTTGAGACACTTTATGCCTAAGTTCCTACTATTATCCCACTGCAAGTATGCTATTGTCACATGGGCCTTGTCCAAGAGATCTTGTAACTCCCCAATTTTGTAGTCCTTTTCATCAATTTCCACTTCTCTTTGTGTGCTCTCTGATTCAATAACTTCAATAGGTGAAGATGGAGGACCCACATATAATCTCTTGGCTATAGCTCTTATTCTTAGCACCCTTACCACCTTTTCTACCAGAGGGGAGAAATGTAGCTATTAACCAATTTGATTTTCATCAATGGTTTCTTGACTGATATTACTACTGCATGTGAAGCTTCTTTAATGACAATTGAAGGAGAGTCTTTCTTAGTCTTTTGACTGTTTGAAAATTGTGCTACCTATCTTGAAGAAACCAAGAAATCCTACCATGATTGCTCCTTCTTCTCAAGGTCCTTCATTACCAACAATTTAGTTAATAAAAAATTAAACAAACTAGCCTCAACTTGAATTCCTTTTGTTTGAACTCAGTCAAACATCTTACATGAACTCCTAAACATTTAATAGGGGAGATTCAAAGTTTTATTGCCAGTAAAATGCATTAAAAGTCTAATGTGATAATGATACACCTTACTAAATCTCCCCTCACATGTGAGGTACCTTTGATTGACCTCCAACAGTTTGCTATGATGATCTTGTAAATAACTCCTTGGAACAAATGAACCATACTCTTTCTGGTGTTTTGGCTTGAGAAAATCCTTGAAATGAACCAAATCAAGATCCATTCCTTTGAACCATTCCTCTCCACTAAAAGGGATCTTAGTGGCCTCAGCTATTGATTGAGCTAAGACTGGAAAAGTCAAACTTCCCATCTTTTCTTGCACACCATCAAAACCCCTAGCAAATTCCTTTGTCAACTGCAAATGACACCCCTAAATTTTCTCACAGAATATCATACACTCTACTTGTTCAAATGAAAATCTGATGGCTAGATATGCATTAATAGTTGTGATATCTTGTGGTTCAAAATATACAATGGCTCCCCCTTTGTATTTTTTGTCTTTTAGAGTTGACATAATTTCACTTTTGTAGCAATGGATATTTTAAGGTTATGAACAACTTGTTTAGGCAACAATGGAGGTGTTATGGTGTTCAAATCTTGTGACAATGTCTTAAGATACAACTCAACAATTACACCAAGAATCGCAATTGCAAACTTTCTCGGAAGAACCATAAAGACCTTGGAATTTTGTAACTATTGGCAAGAAATTAAAGTAGGGATAGCCGCAACGCATAAGACAGAAATGCAACACTAAAGAAATTTGACCTCTAAAAAACCTTTGGGAATCATTTTTAAGGGAAAAAATTTGTTATAGTCTTTAGACCAAGGCAACAATTTTCATGTGAAGGCTCTCACAGTGGAAAGGAAAATTGGCAACGAGAAAAGAAGGAAAAAACCCATTGTGTGGAATCTCAACATATTGGGATAAAAACACAGCGTAGAGGAAGAAACACACATCGAATTCCAGAAGAGCAGCGACGATAATTTTATCTTATTTACAAGGTCTGAAACGGTTTGCGTTGGCTTCTAAATGCAATTTCAAAGTTCTTTCATGAAGGACAAAGATAAAAACAGATATGCACTTGTGAGGGAATTTTGATTGTCGACATGTGAGAAGTTGAGCATTGTGTGGACTTGTAGCACCACTACCTCCTTTTTACAGTGAAAGAAACAAACCACCCGAGCTTTCTGATGCAGATAATGAAAGGATGAGAATTAAGGGATAAAACAATAGGTTCAAATGATCACCTTGAATAGCCTAGAGCGAGAGTGAACGTATTGATTGTGATTTGGAAAGAACATCATAAATGCACAATGCTCTTTTGAAAATGCAACATATTGGGAAAATAAAGGATTTTCCTCCTAGCCGTTAACCCTACTGAGATCATTAATTTGTTCTTTTTAAATGAAATCCAAATTGGCATCAAAGAGCCTCCAAATCTGTGTCAAGATCATTACATGATTTCTTTTATGAAGGAATTATTTCTAGACTTAGGAGACCTATTAACTACGACTTAGAATGGGACCAACCAACTCACAATAACCAAGGGTTCATAAAACATGCTTTTTGTACCTTTTTCCAAGTGACCAAAGACTTTCCATGATTTCCCTTTGTAGGGAAAAACATGACTTTAGACTTTGGACTCTTAATAAAATGAAAAATTTTACATGATACCCAATCTTGACCTAGACTTCTTGGAACAATAATATTAAGGTGATTATGGCTAATATTTACAAATTTTGACCTTAGATACATAGCAAGACTAACATGACCAAGATCCCTAGAAATACAACACTAATGAACCCCAAGTTGATCATTCATAATGGCTACTTGTAGAAATCTAGGCGGCTTATGAAAGATCATGCATCGATCTATAAATTTATGGGGATATGGCCAAAAGAGTAGGAGATAGTCAGCTGGATCTAGCAAATATGGTAGCCTAAGGGGTATGTGGAGCTGTGTCTATGAGCTAAAGGATTCTTTAGGGTTCTCTTCACCTCCTTAGAGGACCGAAAAAGAATATTCGAGAATGGCCCTTACTTTATTAATAATGAAGGTTTGTTTATGCGTCATTGGGAGGAGTGCTACAATCCAAACAAAGAGCACTTTTTGATGACCCCAATCTGGTTTCATCTATACTCCCTTTCATATGATTTCTCAGAGCCTGGAATTTTGGAAGGAATTGGAATCACTCTTGGTTGATTTGTCAAGATATATGAGATCCCAAAGAGGTGAAGGCAGGAATCATACACTAGGATTTGTGTGTATATGAACATCTCTTAGCCTCTATCAGAATCAATTGATCTAGAATACCACAACGATGTCTGGAAACAACCTCTGGACTATGAGCATGTCCTTTTCAAGTGTCGGTGTTTCCATGAGTATGGCCATCTCTTCTAGGATTTCCCACTCACCCTAGCTGAGTAGCAAATCCCCAAGGAAACTGAGAGGGATGAAGGTTTTAAGGAAGTCTCAAGGAGGAAGCGGGGGAATAAAAAACCCCAACAAAACCAAACCACAACTTGAACCAAAGGGATAGACCCTCAGTGTACTCAGGACAAAAAACCCTTCACCATTCTAGACCAGGAAGTGCAAGAGGAGGCGAAGGTAACAAATAACATCGAGCATCTAGAAGAAAAACTAATGGAGATTAACAACACCCCTACATCGCAGGGAGATAACATGCATAAATGGGAAACCCCACTTTCCCACACCAAACCAACGTATCTGAAGGATAGTTTGTCAAGTGACTTGTTTTGTCTTGGAGGCAGTGGATCATGTAGACAACCTTAATCCAGATGAGAAGGCTATGTTGGAATTCCTCCAAACTTGGGCTTCAACGCAATCCTAGGAGATCCTGCCTGAACAACTTCAACATTTCCTTCACCTCTACGCAAATTAGAGGAATACTATATCCAATATTGAAGGAGGCTCTTTTGGACCTGGGGGAGCAAGAAAGGTTCATCTTCAATAACAAAGCCTAGAGATCCCATTGCTCTAGACCAAACCATGAAAGGAATAAAGTCATCTAGAGAGATATTAAGAGAAACAAGAGAATTCCTTCTGAATTTTGGCCAAATCCAAAATATCACGAAGTATATGGTCCAACCAACTCTCATTTTTCCATGAAGATCATCACATGGAACATTCGGGGCCTCAATAATGAATGTAACCAAAGATATCTTAAGTCTAGAATAGATAAAGAGAGGCTGGATATTTTCATTTTGCAAGAAACCAAGGTGTCGAGCTCTAAGTTGGAAAAAATCATTAGTAAATATTGGAAAGATAGTGAATCCATGGTTTTAGATGCACAAGGAACTGCGAGCAAGACTACAATAATAAGGAATCCCTAATGGGAGGTCTTTGAGAGTTGGATCTCTAGCCTTCATGTACTAACTGGGCATTTTAGAAAATTAGGATTGAGGGAGTACATATGGTTATCGACAATCTACAGACCCATAAAAATGGGAGCCAAGGAAGGTTTCTTTGGGGAACTGAGGAACATGCACAATTGGATCCAACACAAAAAGTGGATTTTAAGAGGTGATCTCAACCTCCTTAGGAATCTAGTGGAGAAAAAAGGAAGGATCCATTGCACGGATTCTATGTGTGGTCTTTTCGAGGACCTAATCCAAGAATTACACTTAGTGGAGGTGGAAGAAGTCAATGGGAATTACACTTGGAACAATCGACAGGGAATTGAGCACAAAATCACTTGTAAAATAGATAGATTTTTTCTCTTAGAAGATTTGATGCCCCACAGTCTTCTTTGGGAGATGACGGTTTTTCCTGGTATGGGATCAAACCATTGGTCCATCTGATTGGAGGTGGATCTGAAGCAAACCCCAAGCAATCGACCCTTTCGTTTTGAAATTTTTTGGTTTCAAAACACCAACTCCTTGTCCCCCTTAGAAGGGTGGTGGAAAAACATTAATCTTAAAGGGGAAAATAAAATGTAGGGAATGCAAATGAAGCTCAAAGAATTGAAACTCTGCATTAAAAAAATGAAATAGGGAAGAATTTCGGAATATCTTCATTAAGAAGTAACATCTGGAGGAAAAAATGGAAGTTATTCAAATGAAGATCATTCAAAAGGGTTGATCTGAAGATCTAATAGTAGAGGAAGGTAAGTTGATCCTTGAGCTGGAAGATCACAGGAAATAGGAGGGAAGTTATTGGCACCAAAATTCCGAGATTCAATGGTTACGGGAGGAAGAGATAAATACAAAATATTTCCATAAGGCTTTGTTAAAGCATCACCATCAAAGTAAAATTTTCTCCCTTCAATCACCTGTCAGGGATAGGTTTATGGAGCATGAAGACATTGAGTAGGAACTGGTAAAGTTCTACCAAGATCTGTTGAAAGAGGATCATGAGAACAGAGAAGTAGCTATAGCGTGGATTACTCATCACATCCTCAAACTTGTCAATTGTGAACAAAATGAGGCTCTAATGCGAGAAATATCATCCTTAGAGGTTGAGGAAGTTGTAATGGACATGCCAAAAAGCAAGGCGTCAGGCTCGAATGGATTCACCACAATTTGTTTAAGGCCTATTAGCCTTTCATTGACAGAGAGGTTTTTGAAGTGGTAGAGGAATCCAGCCATAACTAGTAGGTTTGGTCAGGGATGAATGCTACCTTTTTAACCCTGATCCCCAAAACACATCATTCATATTCTACTAGCAAATTTTGGCCTATTTCTCTATGTAACGTCATCTAAAAAATCATCTCCTATGTGATTTTCAAGTGGTTAAAGCCAATTATAAAGTTTATGATTGAACCAAAGTAAACTGGCTTTGTTGAAGACCATCAAATCCTGTACAACGTTATCACTACCCATGAGGTAGTCCACTCTCTAATAAAAATCAATAAGGAAGACATGATTATCAAGATCGATCTCTTTAAATCCTATGATCCACTGACTTGGAAATAATTGATCTTGGTCCTCGAGGCTTTTCGCTTCTCAAATTCATGGATATGATGGGTCTATTTGCTAATCTCTTTTCCTTTCTACTCCATCCTAATAAATGGTTTTCCATATAGGAACTTCAGAGCCTCACAAGGATTGTGGCAAGGAGATCCCATTTTCCCCTTCCTTTTTCTCTTAGCAGGGGAAGGATTGGGTCGATACATCAAAGCTGGAGTCCAACAAGGTCATGTGAAGGGGCTTCACCTTTGAGGCGAGAGTATTATAGTAACCCATCAAAAATTCATTGATGACATTATGTTGTTCGTAGATCCATCTATTAGAGAGTGAAAATATTGAGGAAGATATTGCGAGAATTTCAATAAGCTTCAAGTACCTTGATTAATGGAGAAAAAAATAAAATTTTCTTCTTCCACACCAACATGGTCCAAAGGAATTTGGCTCATGAACTAGGTTTTCAAAATGGACAATTGCCAACCAAATACCTGGGAGTTCTACTAGCAATTGGACCATTCATGCACTGAATCTCCCTAGTCATATTGTTCTACTCAAAGCTATCCTACATGAAATTCCTATATATCAACTTTTAGTTCTTCTAGCCCCGAAAGTTGTTTATAATGACAATTTAGCCCTCTTTCACAATTTTTTATGGCAGGGAGCTCTCGCAACATAAAAATGGATGTTGATGGCATGGGAAAAAGTATTTCTTCCAAAAAAAGGTGGTCGATTGGGAATGTGTGACACAAGCCTTCTTAACAAAACAATGGGGGAAAAAATATGGTGGCTTTTCATTCAAGGTGGTAAGGAATTATGGAAGCAAATATGGAGTCATAAGTACTGTATAGAACTGGAGGCAAACAAAATCATGCATCAAAAATAGCTCCCAGATGGCTCATCAATTTGGAACTTGGAAAAGGAACAAAGCACTTTTGTTAGAAAGCATATTTTCTGGGAATTTCATGAAGGTAATCATGCCATATTCTCGGACGAGTCATGGCAATAATTCACACCTTTGGACTGTAAGGAAGAATGGATGACCATTAAAACAAGCTCGTTTAGAGAGGGTGTGAGCATAGTGAAGGGGGAGACATAGGGAAGTTGGTGCATATGGAAAAACTCAAATGAATGGGCTCATCAGGAGTTATCAAAGTAGTGGAATTATTTGGACGCCGCATTAAAAGACATCAAGATTCCAGTGGCTAGCGACCTAGACCATCTAAGATGGGGTCATACACCTATGGGAGTGTTTACTACTAAAGAGGCTTATACCCTCACGACAGAGCAAAATGGGATACATGTTAATATTCTCTGGACAAAAAATTGGGGAAATAAGTTATGGCCTAAAGTGGCTAGCTTCTTATGGCTGTTAGGTCAATGTCATCTTCTTCTTGGGAACTTCTATGTTGCAAAGGATTTGAAGGGCCACCCCAGTGTCCTCTCTTCCTTCAGCACAAGGAAACTTTGAAACACCTCTTCAGCATATGCTCATTCATCGAAAAATGGTTGACCTTAGTTTGATCAGTCTTTAGACACTCATACTGTACTCTCAATAACATAGTTGAAACAATGGAGACCTGAAGAGGCTAGATATTTAAATGCCAAATTTTGAACCGAGCTTGGATACTTCTTCTAGGGTTCTTACCTTGGAACATTTTGAAAGCCTAAAACAAGGAACTTTTCAAAGATATCAAAGCTCCTTGGGAAGAAGTGTGGGGCATAACCAAAAGAAACATCAAAGAAACAATCCTATTGGAAAATTGGATTGAGGAGGATTGGAAAGTGGAAGGCGAAGAGGACGAAATCTGTGGTCCCCGAAGCTTTCACAACAAATGGTGGTCCAGTCCTTTGGTAATCCCAAGGTGGGGTGCTTAGATTCCACATTATATTTCTCCCTCCCCCCTCAAGGATTTATCAAGATTAACTTTGATGGCGCTTCCAAAGGAAATCCTAGACATGTAGGCTATGGTGGCATATTTAGAGATGACAA
This sequence comes from Pinus taeda, assembly GCA_000404065.3. Lineage (NCBI taxonomy): Eukaryota > Viridiplantae > Streptophyta > Pinopsida > Pinales > Pinaceae > Pinus > Pinus taeda. The sequence goes on along the minus strand of APFE030207115.1, from coordinate 132,935 downwards.
AGGTCAAGTTCAAGGATTTTATGTGGGCTACTCTAGTTACACAAAAAAAAACATGGCTGAATTCCAAGCATTAGAAAGAGGCTTGGCTTGGGATAAGGAGAAAGGCTTCCAGAGAATTCAAATAGATGGAGACTCCTTGCTGGAAATCACAGTAGTAAAGAAACTTTTAGATGGCTCCCCTGTGAAAAAAGTGGTAAAGCATTGGCAATTGGATATTCTAGCCCACAACATCAAATATTTATTACTGAAATTTCCTTATGTAATCACAACCCATTCCTTACAATCTTATAACAAAGCGGTTGATATCCTAGTTAATTGGGGGGAGCCTAGAACCCAACCTTTTCACTCAGTAGGATTAGCCACTTGTAGAATGGATTGATCAACTAGCTAACATCCTCGTCTAGGAACATGGATCCCACTAGGGGTGATAAAGCACAATAATCAAGAGGTGCTTGTGTTAGGTGTTCATTCCCATTGCAGTTAATGGGTCATGATCCCAAGGACCAGGCGTGACATTTGGAGCATGGGTGAGTGGCATTTAGGAAGCGTCGAGGCGATAGCTCTTCATTGGTTAACTTCATAGCAGTGAAAGGTAATGGTATTCTATCACTGGATGGGAGATGCCAGTTCATTTCCAAGAGTAGTTGAGTGTTCCCAAACTGGTCTTCAAGAGGCATAGGAGAAGCAATGTCTTAGCATGGGGGGTAATTTTGCATGGTTTGGGGGCACTTTGCGGATATGTGGATGTTTGTTTTGGTTTTCAACTTGGGACTTGGGACTGGCAGGAGATTTGTTGTCCGGGTGGATGTGTCTGCGTATGGAGGTTACAGGGCATAATCGGGAGGTAAGCAGGCTCCCTTGTTTCTGTTTTCTTCCTCGTTTTGGGTTTGGAGAAAGCTACATGGGCCTATGTAGTTATAAGGTGTTTGGGAACTCCATTGGTTGGAAGTCATTTTCTTTAGAATTGTGTTGTGTTCTTATGGTGTTGTTAGCTTAGAATGACATGTGATTCACTTACCTTTGGTGGTTCAAGTCTGAAAATAGGAGGACCAAATCTCTGGACTTTTCTTGGTGTTGGTTTGGCATTTGTGGAAAGTTTTCAATAGATAATCTTCTTAGTACCTCGATTGGTGGGAGAGTTGGGGTCAATTTATACTATGGCTCTTGGTTGGGCAGCACCAAGCGGGTGAAAGTCTCTGTGTGTTGTCCTTGGGTTTGCGGTTCCCTTGTGTGGTGGTTGTATTTTGTAAAGTTGAGTCACAATTGGAATTCGAGGGTGACAGTGGTGTGGGGTTGTGGCTATTTGCATTGTCTCAGTTGTTTTGCCTGGAGGCCCCTCTCTATACATTAGTGGTGTTGGTGTTTCATTTTGCTAGGCTAGGTCAGTTGCAGGTTGTTTCTTGTGCATAATTATGGTGTAAGCGGTCCTCAAAAATAGAGGTGGGTTCTAGTGAAATTGAGGACGTGGCTATGGTCTAGTGTGAAGCTTGTGTTGGAAGGAGACATTTCGTGTTATTTCAGGGTGGTGGAGGGGATTACACCTTCTTGTATTAAGTGGTGTTGTTTTTTATGACGTCTTGTGGGTCTACTTTGGTTGTTTGGTTATCTATGTAGCGTCGGCAGGTTTAGCATGCAGGGGAACACTTAGGCAATATGGTTGGACGTGAGGCTCGACCTTGTAGTCCCATTCCAGATGAACTTATTGATTACGTGAAGGAGGGAGAGTTGGCGCATGAGGTTCTGCCAGCATCCTTGTCAACAATAGGTCCTTTAACCCTTGATTTCATTGTGAGACAAGTTAACAAAATTATGGCTCTGCTTGTGGACATGAGGAGATGAATGCAGGAAAAATAGGTTGAGGATTTGGGCTTCATGGAGGATATTCATCGGGCCTAGTAGGACCATCTGGATCACCTTGCATCTCTTAGAAGGAACCAGTGTCATCTCCATACTTAGCCGGAAAGACTTGAGGCCTGAATCGAGCACCTGAAATTTCATGTCCGTGGAAGACCTCCCGGCTCACCTCCAATGGGTAGAGACCCCCCTGAAAAATTTTGATGACTGTAGGTTTTTTTTCCATTCTGAATGTATTTTGGAGCCTACACAATTATTTTTTTTGTAAATTTTTTGGTTTATGACATATGGATGACAACAAAGATCTCTCTCTTCTGGACAACAAATATGGTAGGAGTGAGGTTGGAAGAGTAAAAAATCATGGAAACTCCTTTTGTAAAATTTTGACCATCTAATGGAAATCCTTTTGATCGAAAAAATAAATAAAAATAAATAAATAAATAAATAAAATTGTAATAATAGAGATTATGGAAAGGAATATTTAATAATATTAGGAAGGGAATGGTTCTTCTTGAGAGTAAGACTCTTATTAAAATATGTAACAATGACACGTATGTTGAGAGTAAACATAAAAATAAACTAACTTGATGATCTTTTCTATATTAAAAGGAAGAAAAAAATAATGAAGACGCAAAGAGATAAATGAGGAAGATATATTTTTTTCCAAATTCACACAAAAGAAGAATTTGCATTGTGAACATTGGAAGAAGGATGGTCACAATAAGGATCACTATTGTGCATTGGATTTTGAACTTATTATTAATAATTGTATTTGAAAAGAAGTTCTTAAACATTCAAAAAGTAGAGGATAAATAAATAGGAAATCCTAATGACATAATTTCATTGTAGATGTAAAAAAAATATCTAGATGGTTGAGAATAAATATCTAATTAAATTGACGAAGTTGAATTATGTTTTCATGTGAAGGTCCCTGTCACATGATGATAGAAAAGGTTGTTCCATGTTAAGATCCAAATTAGGAACACTGTGGTATCTACTATTTTTTATCTAGATAGTTAAAAGCACCTAATTTTTGAGACATCGGTAAAACATTTAGGTTAGGAGACCAATATGTAAAAAAATTTCTAAATTTGGAAACTAATGCAACTAAAAAAAGTCACTTCTTTCATAAAGGTTTCCAAAATTTGAACCCTACTAATTTTCAACCTTATGATTATGAAATATAAATAAAACGATAATCATAATAGATAATATTTCACTTCTTAACAACCTAGAATCAACAAAGCAATCAAAGGAAAAAATACCGAAGTGTGCCCTCAAGTTTCAAATCCACAAGGATAATCTTGACATGCATAAAACAACTCTAAAATTCATATTAGGATATATGTATATACAACAATAAATCTACCCTATATTTTTTAATATCAATATTAAATATCTTACTAATTTTGGTCTAAGCTTATATCAAATCACTAAGGCATACAAGTGATAGAAATTATCATACCCTCCAAAGAAAGACATCTTTTCTTCTTCTATTCAACAAGTATAACCTATGGTTTCATCAAAAAACCCTAATCTTGAATTCTCTAAGGGATGAAACCATACCCTAGTATTTAAGATGCTCCTAAAGCTCTAAGAAAAGAACATAGTGACCGTGAGACAAGAAAGATAAAGTACAATTGAAGATGCACAAGAGAGAGGAATACTAGTGCACTCCTCTTAGTCACATGTATAATGAAAGATAATAAACATGAATCGAAATTAATGAAAGAACTATCTCCTTTATCTATATATATGAGAAATATGGGAGGCCAATAAAACATATTTGGGCCTAAACCTTTACTAGCAATGTTATGATCAAAACTCCGAAAATACTAAGAATAGAAGGAAGAAGTAACTAGAATGATAAATAGTAAAGGAGTATTCATCCACTTTGAGGCGGGATTTATTTTTACAATATATTCAATGTAAAAACACAAGATGTCTATACAAATGAATCTCCTTTATTAAAAATAAGAGATAAAGTGAGCATGATGTAACCTAACAGTAAGTCAACCTAACCATAACTATTAAACTAATAATGAATGAGTGCTAGGATATTAATGCAATTTACTTAATAACCATCCTCTATCAATTTTTTTCCCTAAACGCTTGTCATGGAGAGTGTTTCTTTATGAATTGTTCATTTTCCCATGAAGATTATTTTATAAACATGTCCTTCCACTTGATTAGGAACTCCATAATGGTTTTATTCCAAAGAGATAGAAAACATCAATTTATAAATTTTTCTAGTTCAAAAATCAACTTAAGAATCAACTTCCCTTATAGAGTTATGGAAATTATGTACACACTGACATAGTTTGGCCCCAAATATTTTTTAGGAAAGATACATGAAGAACCTTATGAATGCAAAAAAAAGGGAAATCTAAATGATTTTCCACTTGCCCAATACTACAAATAATCTTGTAGGTTCCATTTAATTTTGGAGCTAATTTTTTGTGTTTATTTTATTTTAGAGTCACGATTACAAATTCACTCAATTTTTTATGACCTTTGGTCATTTTTTCGAACCCTTGTCATCACAAGTTACAACAAATCCATATTCTAGTAAATGCCACATGCGGTATGGTCAAAATTTGGACAGCCTGAGTTTTTGTTGAAATTTCGACATAGAACTTCATTGGAACCTTGGTCATCGAAGCCAAATGTTTTTGTCGAAATCCCTTTCTATAACCATTGTAAATGAAAAAAAGATATCGTCGGCCTAGCAACATCTAGCAGGCCATCGTTGTAAGAACCTACACATCTCCATCGGATAACCAAGGGAAAGTGCGGTCGGTTTATCGACACATGGTGTTTTCATCTGAAAATATTTCCATAGTCTCCACATTATCTATTAGTGTAAAATTTTTCAAAAGTCTAGAAAAATTGTCATAAGACCAACACAATATCATTAAATGACCCACCGAAGTTCATGTCAGTGTATCGACACCGTGTTTTTCTTTTGAAAAAATTTCCATAGTGGTGACATAATGTGTCGTAGGAACTGACATCGAAATACCAATGTAGTTGATAATTTTAAATAAAATGAAATTGAAAACAATAATTACTTTCTAAAATCATCCCTTTTTTTGGAAATATATATTCATGTTTAAAAATAGGCGGGAGGCATGCATGCCCGACAGTGGAAAAAACCAAAAGTGGTTTACAAAAACCAAAAATAACTAAGCATGACCCCTTTGTAGTGGTTTTGAAAATGTGAGGGGGTGTCCCCCCCACCATGTTAAAATTCGATAAGCCTGGAGGTCGCATATTTCTTTTGACAAATTTTCCATAGTGGTGACATACTGTGCCATAGGAACTGACGTCGAAATACCAACATAGTCGATAATTTTTAAAAAAATAATTGAAAATAATAATTACTTTCTAAAATCATCCCTTTTTTTGGAAATATATAACCCTGTTTGAAAAGAGGTGGAGGGCATGCATGCCCGACAACAAAAAAAACCAAAAGTGGTTTACGAAAATCAAAAATAGCTAAGCATGAGCTCTTTGTAGTGGTTTTGAAAATGGGGGGGGTGTTCCACTTCTGATCTAAACCATTGATATTTTGTACTAGCATTTTTTGTTAAACCATTAATTTAACGCGAACACACCACCCCCCGCTCCCAACACCCCCCCACCACCATGTTAAACTTTGACAAGCCTGGGGGTCGCGCATACCATAGATTTGGCTCATTGTTGGGCATTGAATAATATGAGTCATCAATCACTCCAATATTTTGAAGAAGGATAAAAATTGGTATGTTTCTGTCTGCACTCCATGTATAACCAGTCTCTTGCACCTAACTACTTCTCGATATTCCTTGAATCTGGCAAGTGCGATTTGTGTGTAATTCACCTAGATAACTTCTCGATTTTTCTCCATTCAATCCCTAACTCGAACCAAATTGTTTTGAAGATGCATTTTACAGTTTGATGAGTTAAGTCACAATTGAGATATGTGACAACATGGTTAGCCTGATGATGAGTTTTCATAGCTTCAAAAGTCTTGAACTATTGGCTACAACATTTTAGGCAAAGTTTCTAAAAAAACTAAGAACCAAAATTTGTCCTCAAACTGGATCTCTCAATGTCATGCCTTGGCAATTCAAGACTTGCAACCTTTGGATTTGGCCAAATGATAATCGACCTCCGAATTGATTGAAAAGTTAAATCATATGTGATCAAAGACAAGAAACTAATGACTCACAATAAATAGACAATGTAAGGATTCTCTTGGCTTGAAATCTCCTCCCATCATGCTAAGGATGGTGATTTCATATTCCTTGGTGTCATAACATCATCATCAAGGCTCATATGGAGGGTAGTACATGTGCTCAGCAAGCATCCTCCCTCTCTAGGAAAGTCGATCATTGTACGGATGACGATTCTTTTCTAAAAATTTAATATTTGCTTAAGCTCACAGGAGGGTTAGAAGGCTACGAAATTCATTTCAATTGAAGGCTAAATCAATTGCTAAAGCATGGGAAAAAATTTCCTTCAAGATTATAGCCATGCAAGGATCATCATACTATGGATGGTGACTTCATATCCCCTGGTGTCACAACATCGTAAACAAGGCTGATCTGGAGGGTAGTATGCATGCTCGGCATGCATCCTCCCTGTCCAGGAAGGTTTATTTTTGTATGGAAGGCCATTTCTTTGCTAAAAATTTAATAATTTCTCGAGCTGACAAGAAGGTTGCAAGGCTGGGAAATTCATTGCAATTGAAGGTTGAATCAATTCTTAAGCATGGGAATTTTTTCCCTTAAATATTATAGCCATGCAAGGACTTGATCATTGCTCCAATTTAAATTCTCCCCTTGGAGCACTATGTTTTCCTCAATTTGACAGATGTGCCTTTCTAACTTGGTTGAAGCTCTGGATAGTGGATAATTTAGTTCCTTCCCTGGAAAGCTCCGCTCTCTTAGTCTCCCACCTCTCCTTCTCCTGTGTAGTCCTCCTCCCTTTTTTATCTCTACTTGTCAAATTTTCCCTCCCCTCTCTTTGTAATTGCAATCCCACTCCTACTTTTTTCCATAATCTCACATTCCTTGACTCGGTGCCCCTTCCTTAGTGCAACAAGGCACATTGACTGTTTCGGCTTTGCCCCAATAGTGGTAGGAGATTCCAATATATGCAAGTCTTGTCCTCAACCCCTGGTTGCCCAACATGCAACATGTGATGATGTCCATCAACATATCCAACAACTTTATAACTCAATTCACTTCCTCGTGGACTAAGTGGAGCAACTCAAAACTCGTGTACAATAGCTAGAAGATGAGAATGAAGCATTATGTTGTCAAATTGTTGATCTCCAAGCTTAGTGGAATCAAGAAGACCAAGGTAGTGATAGTTTTGGATCCTTGTCAAACATGTCAATTGACCCCCCTGCTTGAGGAATGGTTTCTTTTTGTAAGGTTTGTCTTTTTGGGGGTACTTGTACTAGAATGAAAATATTATCGAACATATGGAAGTTATTTTTGATATAAATGTAAATCTGGTCAATATGTTTTATGTAGACAATTTTTTGGGGAACTATGATCTACTTGGCATATGTAAACACTCATTTTCTTTAATAAAAAAATGTTGGTTCTTTTCTTCCTAAAAAAAAACATAGCTCTCAAATTGTATGTTTACAATAGGTTTTTAGAACAAGGTCTCAAGTGTTTGTCCAATTCTCTCTAGTTTTTTTTTTTTTGCATACCGAGGCAAAGTTAATACCAACCTAATCATTTGTGTAAAAAAAAACAAGTAATCTTCAAATATATCATATGAGAACCAAAAAAGATTTGAACAATTATATATTTATAACAAAAACATTTCCAAAACAAGTGCTACATAGTAGCTAGTCCGTGCTGCTTAATTTAAATATAGTTA
>APFE030207115.1:91940-121200 GCA_000404065.3 Pinus taeda | reverse complement strand
ATAGAGATTAAAAAATATTTAATAATATTAGGAAGGGATTGGTTCTTTTGAGATTATGACTCTGGTTAAAATATGTAACAATGACATGTATGTTGAAAGTAAATATGAGAATAAACCAAGTAATTTAATGAGAGAGTTAATATATGAAAAAAAAGGGAAAAAAAATCATAAAGAAATAAATGAGAAAGAGTTTTGTTTCCAATGTTACAAAAAGAATTGTGAATATTTAAAGAAGGATGGTCACAATAAGGATTACCATTGGGCATTGTATTTTGAACTTATTATTGAGAGTTGGATTTGAAAAGAAGTTTATGAACATTCAAAAAGTAGACGATAAATAAATAGAAAATTCTAATGGCATACTTCATTGTAGATGTAAACAAATAGCTAGATGGTTGAGCACAAATACCTAGAATCAACAAAGCAATCAAAGGACACAATACCAAAGTGTGCCCTCAAATTTCAATCCAACAAGATGATCTTAAGATGCATAAAAAAACTCTAAAATTCATATTATGATATATGTATATAGACATCTACCCTATCATTTTCAATATCAATATTAAATACCTTAACCAGTTTGGCCTTATCTTATGTCAAATCACTAAGGTATACAAGTGTTAGAAATTATCAAGTTGTAAAGAAATAAAGGTTTGAAAATCAAATTTACAATAGAGATATTTTTGGACTATTGAAGTGAGTGTATATATATCTATAATATATATATATATATATCTATATATATATATATTATATATATATATATATTATATATATATATTATCTATTATATATATATATTATATATAATATTATATATATTATATATAATATATATATATATAATAGCTTCATCTCAAGACGTGGATTATGCTTTAGCTCTTTAAAACTCTAACTAGAGAAAATGTATAAAACTCTAGTTCACCAAGAAGCTTGAAGAAGCAAGTATTACACAATCATATCCTCTAAGGCAAAACATCTGTTCATTTTCTATTCAACAACTATAACCTATGATTTCATTTAAAAAAACCCTAGATTGTGTGTCTAAAGAATGACATCATAGATATCCCTCTAAACATTTGTTAACTATTTCTATTTGACTATATGTTTGTGGATGATATGTTGAACTCATAGCTAGTGTTGTTCCACTCATCTTTCATGATTCTTTCCAAAAAAATTCTAAGAGTCCTGGATCTATGTCACTTTCTATTACATTAGGAAAACCATGAAGTTTGTGAATTTCCTCTATGAACACTTATTCCACTCGGATTATCATATACACACTTGGAATTCCACTGCGTTTATCCACAACCACAAAAATGACACCCTTACCTTCTGATTTTGATAAAACTATAATGAATTCTATTTATATCTCTTCCAATATTTGATTACGTATGTGTAATGGCTTAAGCAATGTTGGAGATGTTATTCTCTCTCATTTTTTCTTTAGTAGACTTTATATTCTCTTACAAATATTTCAATATCTAACTTCACTCCTTAAAAAAATCTTTTTGATTTTTGATATGTTTTAAGGAACCTTGAATGTCTTGCCATTGAAGATTTATGTCATTCTCTTAAAACTTTCATTGAGAAGATAAATTTATTCTACATTTGTACTAAAGGATATCCCTCTTCCACTCCCAACATTCCATAAAGCTCTCCCCTTCCTTTATACATTATATTTTTTCTCTAGTACTATTGTCATTTTTCCATACATGGTGTGCTCCTTCCTAGAACATAAGAATAGAAGTTGTGATAAAATATAAACTTCAAGCTACTTGTATTTTGCATGAAATTCCCACTACGCAGAAGGTGCTTATATTAACCTAGTTAATAATTTTGATTACTTATGCACAATAAAATCAATTTATTAGTTGAAAGTAATGAATACCAACATGAACAACACCATTCACCAAATAATATTTCCAGTGAAATGCATGAGAAACCAATCACAAAAATAAGACAAATATTTTTGGACAAATCAAATTCAGTCCATGGAAAAACCCCAGTGTGGGGAAAAACTAGTTTTTAGATCGATGGTTTTATTAATAATCTTCAACAAATCTACTATTGAGAAATTACATAAAATGCTTGCTTCTCACTGACAAATCTTGGGAAAAATTATCTTTACCTTTGTTGATCAAATCAAACTAAGAAAACCCCACGACTTCCCTTCTACAAATTTCACAGCCTACCTAAAACTCGCACAGACTTCCCAAAAATTCACACCTCCTCTTAAAAATCTCGTACAACCTCTAGAAAACTTGCACTGGTAACTCACACTGGAGATTTTGAAAATTTACATTGCATAAGGGAAAATCACACTACCTCCAGAAAAACAACTTGTCCCTCTCTACAAACAATAATCCAGACAACAAAACTCCCTTTGAAACTAAAAATTTGGAAGTCTTCTTGGATGAAGAAAAAACCTTGCAAACTATTCCCCAATCGTTGTTGTTGAAACCCTCTTAGTGTCTCTATGAAAACTCACCCAACTCAACTCAACTCGATGATCTCCAATGTTGGCCATTGACCTCACTTTATAATCTCTCATTCACAAATGAACGACCAAGATTAGAAGTTATCTTGTTCAAATCAATGGCTAAGATCGTCTTAGAAACTTTCTACAAGATTTTGGAGGCAAATTGTTCTTATATCAACTAATGTCAATTAATTATCCAATTTCTGTTAGTTTTAACTTAGGAAATATTTAAAATCCCTAATTGACTTAATTAAGTCATTTTCCCTAGGTGAAACTTGGGAAAAAATTACATGGTCTTGGAGATAATTAATTCCTCTGTGTTCCTAGCCTTAGCGACACCTCTCAAGACTAGAACACCTGTTTGAGATACAATATTTAGTATTCCCTCTTAGCGAGGAAGGTGTTCTCCGCAACACCCACCTTATCCCTAAAGAAAACAAACTTTCATTTATTCAAAAATTTTGTCAAAATCGCTACCACATGTTGATATGTAGGCACATACTATAGTTGAATTGATCCACATTGTACCTAATCCCTGATGAAATGGTATCGCACGTTGATATGTTTCGACTAATCATGAAATACTGGATTCGTAGATAGCTTCATGCAACTCTAATTATCACAGTGAATGATGGCCAAGTCTATCCTCTGACCAAATAGTGCCACTAACAACTTCTGAAGCCATATGGCCTCACATGTTTCCATGCTCACTTTCATGTATTTTATTTCTACAAAGCTTATTGCAACAAACTTTTTCTTCCTATTGTTACAAGAGAAAACCCCTGATCCCATGCTATAGCAACACCTTGAAGTGCATTTCTAGTCCACTGCATTACCTTTTCAATCTGTGTTAGTTTGTGTAGCTAAGACAAGTGTTCTAGTCTCAGGTGGTGTCTATGAGGTTAGAAACACAAATGGATTAATTATCTCTAATAACCAAAGAAAAGAAATCTAAGAAAAATTACCTTAATTAGATTTAACTAACCTATTTAATTATTTTCCTAAGTCTAACTTTGGAAAAGTGGTTAATTCTTCAGGTCTTAATTGAGACAAATCGATTTTTCTCTAGTGACTTCCAGAATAGTAATTTTTAGAAGTCAATATAATCTTAGCCATCGATTGGAGTTAGATCGTGGCCATTAATTCATCAATGAGAGATTATAAGAGGGGATCAGTGGGAATTTGGAGAACACATTTGTGTGACAAATTTACAGTGGTATCAAGGGCGCAATGATAACAAGGAGGACATTAGCAGCAAGGTCTCAGTAGGAGAAATCGAGAAGAGAATTTAGGGAGAAATTATTCATAGATATTCCAATTTTCTGAGAGAATGAAGGAGGCCAAATTATTATGCAAGAGGGAGGTTGATTTAACTAGCCCGAATTGTTAGTTTATCTAGTGTTAGTTGCCAAAAGCTTAATTTTATTACGAGTTTCCAGATCGATTTCTTGCTAGAAATACGAGTGGGTTTCTAGAGTTGTTGGAGGTAGAGAAATTCATTGAAATGATTTTAAGGAGGAAATGCGAGCATTAGGAAGAGTCAGTGCACATTTCCAGTAGTGAGTGCGAGTAGTTGGAAGAAGTATGAGTCGCACAAAGAGGTTCAAGTTGGTCTGCAGAGGAGAATCATGGATTTTCTAATTTAATTTTACTAGTGGAAGTGAAGGAACAATATTGTCAAAGTTTTTCTAGTATTAGGCAAGCAGTTGATGTAATTCTTGATACTGAATAATAATAAAACCCTTATCTGCAGAACTGGTTTTCCCCACACTGGTATTTTTCCAAGGACAATTTGTCCAAAAATTTCAGTGTTTATTATTTTGTGTCTGATATTTTCTCAATTCCTGTGATTTAATTTTGGTGAAGTTGCAACAATGTTTTATTTAGTATTTGTTGTATATAATTTTCAGAAGACAAATAATATTTTAAAGATAGGTGAATAATAACCAGTAATTATAATATTTTTAGAAATTCCACATGGTATCAGAGTAAATCTGAGGGTAGAAGAGGCTTTGCGCAGGCATGAGACGAGAAAATCAAGGGTTTGGTTTCTAGAAAGTCATAATTTATTTGTTGCTGGAAGAAAATGATCTCAAGGAGTATGCAACTAGTGTTATAGTTGTACCTACAGATCCAACACAACTTGCATCATATAAGAAGGAAGATTCCAAAGCAAGAAGGATAATCCTTGATGGTGTTAAGGACCATATATTTCCACATATCATAGAGCTAGATAGAATGAAGAGGATGTGGGATGCCATTCTAAAACTATACCACAATGCTACCACAAATAGGAATTCGATTCTAAAGGAGAAGTCGAGGAACATCAGGGTGAATTAGGGTGAAGAAGTTGTTAGCTATCTTAGTAGGCTCAGAATTGTCAAGGACAAGTTAACAACTGTTGGATATAAAACAGTGTGAATAGCCCTGAATGGGTTTATTAAGTAGTGGTATGTTTTCATCAATGGGCGGGACACCTTATTGGGCTGAGATTGGTTATGGAGAAATTTAACTTAGGAGGAGATTAGACTTAAACTTGTAAGTGGGAACAAAAATAAAATTTGGAAAAGTGAGGAGCTATAAGAAAACATGGCCTTAGTAGGAAAATGGAAAGCGAAGAAGGGCTCTAGCAAAGGACTTAACCCAAAAGTTGAGAAGAAGAAAAAGGATTTTTTGAAAGTTAAAATGCTATGGTTGTCACGAGTTTGGCCACTATGTCAACAATTGCCCACAAAGGAAGAAAAGTGAAAAGAAGTGGAATAATTAGATGATAACTTCAACAAGTGCAAATGAGCTCTCTAGCATGATGGAATAGGAGTTCACACTCATAGCTTGCCTAACTAGCTCAACCTCATAGGGTGTTTGGAATATAGACATTGGAGCATCATTCCACATGACAGGAGTTAGGGAGTACTTCTCCAGTTACAAGGAGGAGGACATTAAATTTGGGATTAAGATGGGGAACAAGTCCAATTGCAATCCAGTTGAAATAGATATTATTATATTTCAAATGGAGAATGGCAAGTTAATTCCCATTAATGATGTGTTGCATGTGCCAGGCTTGGGCATGAACCTAATTTCTGTATCTATCCTTCAGGATTAAGGGTAAAATGTACTCTTTAGAGGGGTGCACGTGTTGATCAAGCACAAGGATTGGAAAACACCCATAGCTATTGGAGTTATGAGTGAATGATTTATAGGTTTTAGTTTGATACTCTTAAGGCACTGGTGAGAAGAGTGATCCTAGAGATAAGGGAGAGCTATAGCATAGGAATATGGGCCATATTCATCATGGAGCACTCAAATTTCTTCTTGAAATGGTGATAGGTGTTCCAAAGGTGAAAACATAGCATGATGATGTATGTAGAGGATGCGTGTTATGAAAGAAAGTTTTCCAAGGAGTGAAACCAAACCCAAAGTTTTTCTTAATATAATACATTCAAATATATGTGGACCAATGTCAATGAAATATCTCAGAGGATATGATTATTATGTTACTTTTACCAATGATTTCTCCAGGAATACATGGATACATTTCTTGAAGACCAAGGATGAAGTCTTCAGTCGCTTCTAAGAGTTCAAAGCTCTAATGGAGAATGCGACAGGTAGGAAGGTGAAGGTTCTTCGATTAGACAATGGAGGTGATTACATAGGGAAAGAGTTCCACGAATTATGTACAAGGGAAGGAATCAAGAGAGAGTGGATAGTTCCTTACAACCCAAAACAAAATGGGGTTGCTGAGAGAAATAATTGTTCTATATCAGAGGCAAAGAGGGATTTGTTGTATGACCAAGATATGTCACATTACTTATGGGTAGAGGCATGGAGTACAACAATTTATATCCAAAATAGGGTTCCACATAAGGCACTTGGAAAGATGACACTAGAGGAGGTGTTCACAGGGAAGAAGACAGATGTTAGTCACTTTAGGATAATTGGGAGTTTAGTGTATTATCACATTCCAGGAGATACACATTCCAAGTTGGATCACACTATAGAGAGGAGGTAATTTTTGGGGTACAATGAGACCTAAAAGGCGTATCAGATATTTAGTCCAGGGTCAAGAGGATTATTGTAAAATGAGATGTCAATGTCATGGAAGACAAGGCATAAAGGAGGTGTAGAGATTTTCTAGTAGATGATCATAGTGAGTAGCCAATATAAGCTCCAAGTATTGAGAAATAGGATTAGGGGAAGAAGAAAACAAGTACAATTATTAGTAAGAGCACAGGCTCAAGTGTAGGTTTTCTTGAGATTTCATAGAGTATGGAGTAGTAGATGCAATAGATTTGAGAGATGCATTCAGAGGACATGGAGGTTGACATTCCATCATCTACAATTGACAGGAGAAACTGTGAGGTTCAATAGACACTTAGGTATGCTCAGGATTTTGTGGGAGCTACTAGGATGGGAAATAGAAAATGGAGACAACTAGACATGTGATCTAGCTACATGGCATTAGTTAGTCAGTTGGTAGATGTTGAGTCTTCCATACACATAATAGCTAGTGTGGTGGGATGCCATGGCTGAGGAGTTCATCTCAATCATACATAATGATATGTGGGAGGTTGTGCCTAGACCGACATAGAGGGCAGTGGTTGGATCATGCTGGATCTTTAAGATCTAACGCAATGTGTATGGAAAAATCGAGAAATACAAGGCAAGGTTTATGGTCAAAGGCTTCTTTCGGAGGTAGGGAATATACTATGAGGATCCATTCACTTTTTGACCAGGTATACTTCTATATGAGTTGTGATCTCATTTGCAGCATAGTATATGTTCCTTATTGGTGATTTGGAAGAGGAGGTATACATAGAACAACTAGAAGGATTTGTAGCATACAACAATGAGATCCATGTATGAAGATTGAAGGGAGATTTGTACGAGCTCAAGTAGAATCCCAAGGCATTGTATGAGTGCATTGATAGATACTTGCATAGAATAGATTTCGTGAAGAGTGAGGTAGATGTAAACCTCTACTACTTGGTGGTTGGGGGTGAGACTCTCATTCTTATTCTCCGTGTGGATAACTTGTTTCTAATAGGTTCATTAGGGCTCACAGAAGAGTGCAAGAGGGAAATTGTAGCAAAGTATGAGATAAAGGACTTGGGGCTTATGAAATACTTTCTAGGCATGGAGGTGTGGTAGATAGATGGAGATATTTTCCTTGGGAAAGTGAAATACTGCATCGAGATCCTGAGAAGATTTGGGATGGAGGATTACGGATTCATGTCTATAGCCATGATCAAGAATTGGAGGAAGGTATATGCATTCAGGGAGAAGGATGTGGACCCCACCTTATACAGGAAGTTGATTGGCTCTCTCATGTATTTGGTCAACACTAGGCCAAATATATCCTTTGTAGTAAAATCTCTCCATTATTTCATGGTTGAACCCAAAGAATGTGTTGTGGCATTTGCATGGTACAATAAAGTATGGCATCAAATATGTTTGAGGTGAAGCTATCAGGTTGGTGGGATATACTGAAGAAGATTAGGCAGGAATTACAATGGATAGGAAAATAACTTTGAGGTGTTGCTTAAGCATGGGATCAAGATTTATCTCTTTGTACGGTATGAAATAGAAGTTTATGGCACTAAGTTTTGCAGAGGTAGAATACATAGCAACTAGCATGGCGACATGCGAGGCCATTTAGATTTGAAAGTTGTTAGTAGCCTTGTTTGGTCAGAGGGTTGAGATGAAAGTGATACAATGTGTAAATCAAAGTTGTATAATGTTATATGAGAATCTAATGTTTCACGACAGGTCCAAGCATACAAACATCAAGTATCACTTCATCAGGAATTGTGTACAACGTAGGATAGTTCAGCTACAATATATACCGACATATCAATAGGTAGCAGACATTCTAGCGAAGGCCTTGGGTAAGGCAAGATTCATCTTCTTCAGAGATAAGTTGGATGTTATGCAGAACACCTTCCTCGCTATGAGTGTTAGTTTTTGTAGCTCAGGCAAGCATTCTAGTCTCAGGTGGTGTTTATGAGGCTAGAAACACATATGAATTAATTATCTCCAATACCCAGAAAAAGCTTCCAAGGAAAATTGTCTTAATTATATTTAACTAACCAATTTAATTATTTTCCTAAGTCTAACTTAGGAAAAGTGGTTAATTAATCAGGAATAATTGAGACAAATCGATTTTTCTCTAGTGACTTCTAGAAAAGTAATTTTTAGAAGTCAAGATGATCTTAGCCATTGATTAGAGTTAGATCGTGGTCGTTGATTGATTAACAAGAGATTATAAGAGGGGAATGATGGGCATTTGGAGAACATATTTGTGTAACAAATTTGCAGTGATAGAAAGGGTGTAGTGATAGCGTGGAGGACGCCAACAACATGGTTTCAACAGGAGAAATAGAGAATAGAATTCCAGGAGAAATTCTTCACAAAGATTCCATTTTTCTGAGAGAAGGAAGGAGGATGAATTATTCTGCAAGATGGAGGTCGATTATTCTAGCATGAATCACGAGTTTATCTAGTGTGAGTTTCCAAAATATCGATTTTATTACCAGTTTCCAGGTTGATTTCTTGCAGGCAGTTGAAGTAGGTTTCTAAAGTTGTTGGAGGCAGAGAGATTCACTGAAGTGATTTTCTAAAGGAAGTGCGAACTTCAAGAAGAGCTAGTGTGCATTTATAGTAGCTAGTGTGAGTTGCTAGAAGAAGTGTGAATCCCACAAAGAGGTATGTGTTGTTTTGCATATGAGAATTATGGATTTTGTAGCTTGATTTTGCCAGTGGAAGTGAAATGAAAATATTTCTAGATATTTTCCAGTGTCAAGCAATTAATTGTTGTAATTTTTGATTTGCTAAATAATAATAAAACCCTCATCTACAGAACTAGTTTTCCCCGCACTGGGGTTTTTCTAGGAACAAGTTGTCCAAAAATATTAGTGTCTTTTATTTTGTGTGTGATATTTCCTTAGTTCTTGTGATTTAATTTTGGTGAAGTTGCAGTAGTGTTTTATTCAGTATTTTTCATATATAATGTATAGAAGACAAATAATCTTTTAAAGGTATGTGAATAATAACTAGTAACTACAACAATTTTAGAAATTTCATAGTTTTCATTAGTATAACCAATCAACCTAACACCATCACCTTGAGTATATTTGAATACATACTCAATTTTACCTCCAATATATTGTAGCATATGATTTGATGCTATCCAATTCACTATCTTTGGTTCCACCATGAACTGACTAAAAGTGTTAACTACAAATGAAATATTTGGCCTTGTGTTGACCAAATGCATAGGAAATCCAATAAGTTGTCTCTATAAGGTGGGATCCACTACCTCCTGTTTCAATGCGTCAATGATCCATGTAGATATTGGTGGCCACCCACCTATTCCACTTGGACCCCCACATTGATTCTTTTATTTTCCTTAATTGTAGCATAATTTATTATTTTTTGCAGTTTTTCAAGTTGTGAACTTCAAAATCTGTTTTGAGGCCCTAATCGACATTTTTTTAGAAAACAATAAAAACATGTAAATTTCAATAGGGGTTTGTAGTCGAAATTTGTAGTCCTCAGATATATATTTATAACAAGGTATTGTACACATCAAATGGAGATCATATGCCAAAGTTACAACCCTAGGAAGTTGATGTATCACTTTACCCCAACTGGGCCAACAAAATTTTGGCATTTCATCACCTAGGGTTAGGTTTTTGGATGTTTACGGTTTTCCCTTGTTTCTTAAAAATAAAAATAGGCCTTCGAGCCTCATTGTAACATAGTTTAAAAGGCATGTAGCCAGCACATATCTTCTTCGAGATAAGCTACCATCACCTGAGCTAATTTATTTCCATTCCGCATGTAAAAAAATTTAATGCTTTGTTATTAATCAATTGAAGTTCTATTTTCGTTGTATCTCCGTGTTTATGTTCATATCTATATTTCATTTTGTTCCTCCATAAATCTAGATCAGTGGTATCATAGTGGCCTGCCCTTTATCTATTTTTTTGTGCATGTCCCCAACGAGGTCGGGGTATAAGGAGTTAGGGCTTGAACTGGTTGAACCTTTGCAAGACCGACCTCGCCGACCCCAACAAACTCCCATGGCAGAAGGAAAGAAAGACAAGGAAGCAAGAGATCCTTTCAAAATATTACCTGAGGAAGCCCTTAAGCGAAAAAGGAATGCAATAATGGACAATTTTGCCCAGATTCCCACCGACGACACATCTTCATCCAATAGTCACTTCGGGGGCACTACCCTCTTTGACGTACAAGTAAAATTTGATATCCCTATATTCAAAGGTTAAATAGATGAAAATGTTGTGTATAAATGGTTGAATCTATTGGAATGTTACTTTTTGGTCCATAGTTTCTCCGACAGGGATAAGATTACTTTTCCATTGCTTAAGGCTACTCCCCATCTCAAGGATTGGTGGGAAACTTACTGTGAGAAAAGGGCCAAGGAACCCTCTCTATTTACATCCACCCCCTCTTGGAACTCTTTCCGAGATGTTGTCAAGGAACAATATTACCTCGTGGGGCACTATGAGGACAAGTACATACAATGGAATACACTAAGACAACAAAGGGACCAAGATGTGCATGAGATTACAAATATTTTTCATACTCTACACATAAAGTTGGGTATCATAGACTTTGAGCGACATCTGGTTCTCAAGTACCGCGATTTTCTGCAAAAATACATTTAGGAAGACATGGAGTTCTTGGACATCTCCTCTCTTGATGCAGCATACCAATATCCTACCAATATTGAACAAAAAATTAAACAAAATAAGTGTGACTTTGGATCTGCGAATCAGAAGCAGGGAAAGAGTGCCCCCAAACCACAGAACAAAGGGAAAGGCCAAGGCAGGATGAACCAGGACAACCCATCGAAGCCACAAGAAAATAACAACACCATGAAGACAAAGAAGGACACCATAAAGTGGTGTGGGTTCCATAAAAGCCCTACTCACAACACAAGTGAGTGTCAAGCCAAGCAATCATTGGTGGTCGAACTAGAGGCTTTAGAGTTAGAGGCATGTTCTAACACTACGTCAGAGCCCGACAAGGGGAATGATAAAGGGAAGAAAATTATTGATTTGAAGCCTAGTGCCACTATTGCCACCACCAAGATCCAGAAGATTAAGCTTGAATATCTAGATGAGGGGAGCATCTCTCCCACTCAAAGCTATGGGTGAAGGGTTCTTCATTTCAGTTCATTGTCAATAATGAGAGCCAAAGGAACCTCATTTCAATAGATATCATGAAGCAGTCAGGCATACTGACCACACCACACTCACAACCGACAGTCGTACACCATCGGGTGGCTTCACCAAGGATGAGGTCTCTGTGTTAGTCAACAGTGTCTCCTTCCTTATAGCATCAAGCCCTTCACTAATGAGGTACTCGGTGATGTTTCTCCTCTTGAAGTTTGTGATGTATTATTAGGCCAACCATACTTGTGGAAGCATAATGTTGTGTATGAGTCTAGGCATCACACTATTATTATTACTTTGGGCAATAATTTGTACAAGATACCATAGGTAGCTTCGCCAACCACCATCTCTTTGAGATTTGTTAAGCAATGCAATAAGATCATTTCCCAAAACAAGAAATTTGTTTTCTTTCTGATTCGATCTCAAAGTAAGGGGAAGATCATGGCCACATCCATGGCCCCTGGGAAGGGTTCCTCTGTGGAGCAAAACTAGGTGGATAAGGTCGTTGAAGAATACAGGGATAGCTTCTCCTCACCCACGAGGGTACCCTTGCACTGTTAGGTGAAGAATTCGATCAATATGACTCTCAGAGCACCCCCATCCAATGGGTTGATATACCGTCTCTCCATTATGGAAAATTAAGAGATCAAGTGGTAGATCCAAGAACTGTTGTAAAAAATGCACATTTGACCAAGTTCCTCACCTTGTGGGAGCCCGATTGTACTTGTATAGAGGAAATTTGGGACTTGGAGGCTCTACATTGATTATCAGGCACTAAACAAAATCACGTCATGATTAGGTATCCAATCCCATGGATTGATGACCTTCTGGACTAGCTCAAAGGGGCCAAGTATTTTTAGCAAGATCAATATGAAGTCTAGTTATCACTAGGTTCCAATAGAGCCCACAGATGTATGGAAGACTGCCTTCGAATCCAAAGAAGGCCTTTTTTAATGGTTGGTCATGCCCTTCAGGTTGAAAAATTCCCCTGCTACTTTTATGAGGATGATGGATGACATATTGCGACCCTTCACCAACTCATTCATGGTTGTTTATCTAGATGCCATCTTCATCTTTAACAAGAGTTAGGGAGAGCACTTGCAACATATTAAGAAAGTCCTTCAAACCTTGTGATAACACAAACTATGTGCCAACTTGGAGAAGAGCACCTTTGACATGAGCCAGGTCCAATATCTGGGTTACATCATAGATGAGAAAGGCATGCATGTGGATCCAACTAAGATCCAAGTCATTCGAGATTGGCCAGCCCCGACCACTCTAACAGAGCTTTGCAACTTTTTGGGCCTTGCAATTTTTTATCAGAGGTTCGTGTTGGGATTCTCCCATATCGCTTGGCCTTTGAGTCATATTACCAAGGGTAGAGAAAAATCAAAGTTTTCCTGGTCAGAGTCCCAATAGAAGGAATTCGTTGAGCTGAAGTGCTACCTATGCTCTACACCTGTACTCACATTGCCAGACTTGCAACAACCATTTGAATTTGAGGCGGATGCCTCTGACTATACTATTGGTGCAGTCCTCACCTAGAATGGTCATTCAATGGCCTATCATAATGAGATACTTTTCGATACAATTCAGAATTACCCCACCTATGATAAAGAAATGTATTCTATCATGTATGCTTTCCAGCAATGGAAACATTACATTCTAGGGAAGGAGACAGTCATCCACATTGATCACCGACCTCTTTAATTTATACAAACACAATGGAAGTTATAGAACGATTGCCATCAAAAGTGGTCTACATATCTTCAACAATTCCACTTTAATATTAAATACAAAAAGGGAAACACCAATCATGCTACAGATTGTCTCAGCCGACCCCCAATTGCAACATTGACTACTGTTCTAAACTCTTACAGTCACGAGACCTTTTGATGGCCGCAACTATACAAAAATGATCCATAGTTCACCACCACATACCAGATGCTAGTGGATGGTAAGCAAGTTCCCGATTTCCACCTCCAAGATGCATTATTATGCTACTTGGGCCATCTTTGTGTTCCTTCAAGCAAGCATGCCAAGCTGATTTGTGAGGTACACTATACTTGGGTCACATGACATTTTGGTGTGGAGAAAATTGTGGTCGTACTATAGAAGTAATTTTATTGGCCAAAACTTCGACAAGATGTTCGAAAATATGTCAGATCCTTCATTGTCTGTGCCATCTCCAAGCCAATCATAAAGAAGCAAGGCATATACACTCCTCTACCTACTCCCAGCCAGCCCTGGTAATCCATCTCCATGGACTATCTATCTAGCCTCCCTTCTACCAAGCATGGTAATGACTATGTATTTGTGGTCATGGACATATTTTCTAAGATGGCTATATTGGTGGCCTGCAAGAAGAGTATCATAGCAAAGGACACTACCAAACTCTTCTTTGAACAAGTGTGGGTACATTTTGGGATCCCACAGACCATTATATCATATTAGGATAGTTGGTTCCTAAGCACATTTTGTTCAAGCCTTTGGACACTATTGGACACCAAGCTCACAAAGTCGACTGCATTATATCCCCAAACTGATGGTAAAATATAAGTCATCAATAAGAAGGTAGTGCACATACTTCACATGTACAACTCCAAGTATCCATGAACCTAGGATGAGAGCCTTTCCTATGTGTAGCATAGCTATAACAAAGCTCTCCATAGCTTGATTTGTCACAATCCCTATCAAGTTGGTCTAGGATTTCAACCATTGTGTTTGATTGATGTCGCCATGCCTCATGCGAATGCAGAGACATAATCCACACATGTACAGTCCGAAGTTGATAAAGCAACTAGGTTTATTGAACACATCAAGCATATCTTCCAACAGGTTCATGACATCTTAGAGAATTCCAATGCCAAGTACAAGCAACGACATGGTGAATGTTAGGTGCCACACAAGTTTAAAGTGGGTGACAAAGTTTGGTTACATTTGTAGAAAAAATGCCTTACAAGAGCCCATTGGAAGCTCAAACCACGCTGATATGGGCCTTACACCATCACCAAGGATGTGGGAGACAATTCTTTTGAGCTCAACATTCCCCCATAACTTGGTCTACACCCTCTGTTCAATGTGGATTGCCTTTGGCCATATTTTTCACTATTACTAGACATATCAGACATTGCAGAATAAATCACACCAACATAACTATACCCATAATGTATGGAACAACCCACAACTGATCGAATAATCGACATGTAGATCAAGAATACTCACCAACAGAAGATCCAATTGTATCGTTTTGTCAAAGCTTACCAACTCCTATACCAAGCCAAATGGCTCACTAGGGACCAAGTTCAGTAGAAGTTTCCCCATCTTATGGAGGAACTCAATGCAGTGGGGACCATTATTTACTAAGGGTGAAGGAATGATCTAGGTGAATATTGATGTCCACCCACATATTCCACTTGTACCCCCACCATTTGTTCTTTCAGTTTCCTTAATTGTAGCACAATTTACTATTTTTGGTAGTTTTTCGAGTCTTGAACTTTCAAAGCCATTTTGAGGCCTTAAACGATGTTTTTTTGGAGAATGATAAATAAAGTAATATATGATAGGGATTTGCAGTCGAAAGTTGTATTCCTAAGATAAATATTTCTAACAAGGTATCGTACACACCAAACATATATCATATGCCAAATTTACAACCCCGAGAAGTTGATGTACCAATTTATCCCAACGAAGCCCACAAACTTTTGGCGCTTCATCTCCTAAGGTTATGTTTTTGGATTTTTAGGGTTTTCAATTGTTTCTCAATAATAAAAAGGACTTTGAACCTCATTGCAACATAGTTTAGAAGGGATGTAGCTGCCACATCTCTTCTTAGAGATAAGCTACCATCACCTGAGCCAATTTATTTCCGTTCTCATGTAAACATTTTTTAGTACTTTGTTATTAATGAATGGAAGGTTTGTTTTATCTTTATGTTTATGTTCATATGTGTATTTCATTTTGTTCCTTCATAAATCTATATTAACCATTATTCCTCCAATTGGTTATCATGGGTGTACAGTTCAACATCCTAAATTTCTTCAAGATCTCCTAAGGATATCTCCCTTGACCAAGGAATATTTCCCCATTTGTCTGCCACACCTCGAGTCCTAGAAAAATTATGCATCAAACCAAAGTCCTTCATCGCGAACTCTGCCAATAAGTCCCTTTTGGAGTCTTTTATGAGCCCTGGTAACCTAGTAAAAAATAGATCATCCACATACAAAAGGAGAGAAAGTGATTCACCTCCAACCATAAGATAGTATAGGTTCAAATCTACCTCACACTTCATTAAGCCCATCACCTGCAAGTAGTTGTCAATACGACCATACCATGCTCTGGGAGCTTGCCTAAGTCTGTATAACACCCTCTTCAACCTGCATATATCGGTTTTTCTCTCATGCATCTCAAAGTCCTCTAGTTGTTCAAGGTACAACTCCTCTTATATGACTCTGTTTAGGAATGGTTTCTTGACATCCATCTGATGAATTTTCTAGCCCTTGAGTGCTGCAAGTGAGATCATGACCCTAATGGAAGAATACATGGCCATGGGAGAAAATATCTCCCTATAATCTATCCCCTCTTTCTGAGAGAAACCCTTGGCCACGAAAAAAATTCAACGATGCCATTTGTAGCATGCTTGATCTTAAATATCCAATGAGAACCAACCACTGTACTATCCAACAGTTTAGGAACCACCTCCCAAACATTGTTTAACATGATGGAGTTGTACTCTTCCACCATAACATCCTACTAAACTTGGTGTTGTGTAGCCTCTTCATAGTTGGAAGGCTCACTTTCAATGTGTTGACTCATTAACACCTTGTAACCTAAATATCTCTTCGGTGGTCTCTTGTCGCTAGTGCTCAATCTAGGAGCTCCTACAAACTCTTTTGCATCTCTTAATGTCTGAAGAATCTTGTGGTTCCTCTTACCAATTGAAATGGGTGGAGCTTCAAGCTCCTCATCTTTCTCCTTATTCTGTGAACTCTCCTCTACACTTTTACTTGTACTAGTCACTAGTACTTTTTCCCTACACCTGAGATTATCATTTAACCCTTGGAGCTTCTTCTTGTTGATTCTGATCAACTATTGGCAACTCATGAGATCTCTTGAAGGCTTTCTCCTCCTAAAACTTAATGTCCCATCTCATGATGATTTTCTGAGTCCTTGGAATATATATCATGTTAGATGTTTCATTGTAACCAATGAAATACCCCTTCTTTCCAATGTTTCTTTTCTTTTTTACACTATTCAAGATAGGAAGATGATTTTATTTGCGAGATTTGGGTTGATCACCTCCTTGTAATATATTAGTTTATTTTTCCCTCCAACTCTTTATCGCCCAAGACTTTCGTCTTAAATTTGATGTAATAATATTTTTAATATCATCTTTATGTGGCAAAATGATATCCTACTTTATCCCCCAATGGTCTAGCCAAGATTAGGCATCCTTATGTGATCCACACTTGAGCCAAAGGTGGTTCTAGTTAGAGTTAGACACAATTTTAGGAAACCTCTTGTCTTCCATGTTATTTAACCTCTTCTTATACATAAACAACTAGTCATATCCATGCTTTCAAAGGGGGAAAAGGCTTGCTTTGATGAGGGTAGGATAGGGTGTATTTCCTTTAATATTGATATTATAAGTTATAAATATATTTTGGATCTATTCTATCTTCCTCCATGACCCTTTGGAGATATTGCATCCCCAAACCTCACATCCATATAAATAATAGGGGTGAAATGAGTCTTAAAGAGGAGGATTTTCATCCCATATCTAAATATTTGTTGACTTACAATTATTTTCAAATCCATAAGAAGCTTTCCATCCTCCATTTGTCCCTTTCTCAATGTTATAATTCTGGTTGATATTGTGATGGACATCGATTCCAAGGAACTTCCTCTAAGTTGTCGATCTCATATATGACAATATCATATGTGATCTTTCTCTACTTAAGTATCATGATTTTCATTATGTTAATATTAATAGTCATACTCAGCTTAGAAAATAAATCGTATTGTATTCTTAGTTTCTTACCAAGATCATAAGGACTTCTCACTGGAATGGCAATATCATTAGCATAAAGAAGAAGAGTGATGACTATACTAGTGAGAGTGGGTCCAATACAACTTGATTCTTCCAAAGAACCTTCTAAATTATCAACATATTTGCTAAAAATGGAAGAGGACAAGGGACACTATTGCTTGACTCTGATATTGTGGTTAATTTCTTCCGACCAACCCTTAGTGTTCCTAAACTTGGAAATAACATTCGAATACAATATTGTCACACCAATCCTCAATTCAATAGGAACCTTTTTCTCTTCCAACCTCTTAAGAAAGTTGGTCCTAGGAACAATGTCAAAATATTTTCTAAAATCAATGGAACAACATAGGAGATAAATTTTATTATTATGGCACTCCTCCATAATTATCCTAAGAGTAACAAGGTGGTCCATAGTTGAATGATGTCTCCTAAACCCAGCTTAGCCTTTTTCTCTTTTATCGTGAATTTCTAAACATAAGTTAATATTTTCTTTCCAAAATAATACCATACAACTTGGCTAAAATGTGACTAATCATAATGGTTATATATATACAACTTGGATAAAATGAGATTAGCCATAATAATTCTATAATTAATCATATCTAAATAACAAAGACATACGACCTAAATTATATATAATTAATTTTAAATTATTAATTTTAACAAATTTACAAATTCTATTTCATTCTTCTTTCTAACATTGATATTAAAACTTAAACATAATATAAAAAAAATGTACAATGCACATCTTACTTCAATATTATAATAAATTAATAATTAATTGCATTGTTATAATGTATATATTAACTTCATATCATCATTCTTATTGTTAAAATATTTTTGGAATAACTTCTATCTCGTTGGTGAGAGAGTCTAGCTCGCTCGTTGTATGGGCGATGGGGTCATTCTCCTTAAGTGGAAAACTTTTCCTTGTCTAGTGGTCTTAATTTTATTTGTGATAGTTTACAATTATTTTATAAGTGTTTCAACCAGGGTTCTTACCTTAGTTAGTTTCCTTTCTAGGGCTCTGTGGGAGGAGTTTAAATGGGTTTGTTGATCTAGATCGCGTGGAGTGGTTGAGGGATGGATGATGTGGAAGTCATTGACTATGATTTAGTGAGTATCAGGGGATCAATTTTTGTTTCTTCTAGTGAAGTTCGTTCCTCTAGGGGGTTTCACATCTCGTCTCTAAGGAAATGTTGTTGGGGTTCGAACTTGTCTGGAGAGTATCCATGGAAATTAAACCAGACATTTCTTGGTGATCCTCAGCCCACTGCCATTTGTCTAGGGTTCTCACCGATGGTAGCCCAGATAAATAATTTTTCCTATGTTGTATATTTCATGCAACTAGTTTCTGTGGGAGGTATCTCTACTTTAGACTAACCCATTTCCAGCAAAGTGTTAATAAGGTTTTCAAGGTCTTTTTCTGTGAGTTTTGATGGTTTTGGTTTTCCCCATCCTTCCTTTAGTGGAGCAATTTCCAATTTTCTGGTCTCACTGCCCTTGGGTGGCCTACCGTTTGTTTCAGAGCCATTCTCAGAGGCCCCCATAATTACCACGAGAATATCCCCAACAGATGTATCTAGTCCACAGGTTTCATTGAATCAGGTGGTTGCAGAGTAGGGTCTTAATTATGGTAACAATATAGGGGATAAAGAGAAGGATTATACAAACCTTGGTGCATAGGAGGAAGGTGGTTACAGTTTTTCTCCAAAAAGAAAGAAGGATTGTGTCCTAAAATGTGAAAAAACCCTAACTGTGTACAATTTGTGTTTGGAGGATGATGTAGAGATGTTAGAAGTAACAAATTTGGTAGAAACATTGTTGGTGGGAAGGGCCAGAGACTAAAAGCTTGTATTAGAGATCACTTTGGAGTGTAGGGACCAACATGTAAACCCTTTGGTTTTAGATGCCCCAAAATTTTTTCTTCTTGAAAAGGGATGGATTAAGCTTTTGTTCAAGCCTTCATGAGGAAGTGACCAAAATTGTGAAGGATATTTGGGCTATTGATTCCGCTCCAGTCATATTTAACTTTTGGATTCCATTGTTTGATGCCCGAAGGGAATGCCTAGATGAAATTACAGTCTAGGTTCGCTTTCCTGGATTACCATCTAATATGTGGAACCCCTAGATTTTTTCAAACTTGGGGAACAATGTAAGGCATTTTTTTGGATGTTGATTACTCTTTTAGAGAGACGCAGGATAAGTTGGTGGCTAGGATTTTGCACCACAACAAAACCCTATGATTAGCGTCACTTTTTGCTGTCTAGAGCCCATTTTTGGTGCTATTCATGTCCACTTATCAAATATGGTTCAAAACTTGATGTAAAGTGTGCACCGAGTTTTGCACCAAGTCTTACACCAAGTTTAGCACCAGGTATTGTAATAGGCTTTGCACCATATTTTACACCAAGTTTTACGCTACGTTTTACGGCAGGTTTTATGCCATGCTTTGCACCATGTTTTGCATCAAGTCTGGAACCTAATTGGTTTTATTTGTGTCCATTTATCAAATATGGTGCAAAACTTGATGCAAAGTGTGCATCGAGTTTTGCGCCAAGTCTTACACCAAGTTTAGCACCAGGTATTGTAATAGATTTTACACTAGGTTTTACGCTAGGTTTTACGCCAGGTTTTATGCCATGCTTTGCACCATGTTTTGCATCAAGTTTGGCACCTAATTTTGTTTCGCCAAATTTTGCATCCTCTATTGCATCCACTTTTTGCGCCTACACTTGCATCAACTTTTGCATCATCTCTTGCATCCTCTTTTGCATAATTTTTTAAAATCATTTTTTGCATCCATTTTTGCATAATTTTTTGCACCCCCTTTGTGCCAAGTTTTGCATTGAGGTTTGTATTTAGTTTTGCATCTAATTTTTCATCTACTTTTGTTGCAATCACTTTTACATCTTGTTTTGAATCCATATTTACATCCTCTTTTGCATCTATTATTATCTCCACTATTGGATCCAATTTTTTTGTGCCATAATTTGCACCTAGTTTGGCATCTCCCTTTGCACCCATTTTTACTTCTAAATTTGCATCCACGATTGTATCGTCATATACATTTAGGTTTTCATCGAATTTTACATCTATTTTTCCATCCCTTTTTGTATCCACTTTTGCATCAAATTTTGTTGCATCAACTTTTGCATCCTATTTTGCATCCATTGTTGCACCAGTCCCATGTTTACGTCCACTTTTACATCCCTTTTTGCATCTTATTTTTCATCTTATTTTTCTTCTTTTTTTGCATCTATCATTACATCGACTTTTGTTGTGATACAATTTGTGCCATGTTTTGTACTTATTGTTGTACCCACGTTTGCTTCCAATCTTGCATCCATCTTCGCATCCTCTTTTGCATCAAATATTGCATCTGTTTTTGCATCCACTTTTGTGTTCGGTTTTGCGCCTCATTTTGTATCTTCTCTTGCATCTACTTCCATTGCATCCAATTTTGTTTCTCCTGTTGCACCCATGTTTGCATCCACTTTTACATCCCTTATTGCATCTTATCTTGCATCTAAGTTTGCAATTTTTTTTTTTGTATGTTATTACATCCACTTTCTCACACACTTTTGTTGTGCCACAATTTGTGCCATATCTTGTGCCTATCGTTGCAACCCACATTTTATTCCACTTTTGCAGCCACATTTCTATCTTCTTTTGTGTCCAAGTTTGCATCAAATATCGTTTATGTTTTTTGCATCCCATTTGGCATTTACTTTTACATCCACTTCTGATGCATCCAATTTTGCATCTAATTTTGTGTCCACTATTGCACCCATGTTTGGTCCATGTTTACATCCCTTTTTGCATCCAAGTTTGTGTCATTTTTTGTGTTCTTTGTTGTATCCACATTTGTTTCACCACAATTCATGCTAAGTTTTATGCCTACTATTGCACCCATGTTTTCTTCCACTTTTTCATCCATGTTTGCATCCTATTTTGTGTCCAATTTTGCGTCTACTTTTTCATCCACTTTTGTGTCAATTTTTCTATCTTGTTTTTCATCTACTTATGTTGTGTCCACTCTATATCCAATTTTACGACTATTGTTGCCCCCATTTATTTTGTTCACTTTTGCATCTCTTTTCCAACACTCATCATATTTTTTGCATTGATGATATTTCTTATGACATTGGCAATTATTTAACTGATGACAATGTCAATAATTATGATGATGAAGATAATGAAGATGACAACGATGACATGAATTGTAATTATTATGATAATGAAATTGATGATAAAGATGATGGAGGTTACAATGACAATGATGATAATGATGCTAATGACTTTGGCCAATCTTCCCAATTTTTAAATGTTGTCATGGTCATAATCATAATAATTATCTTTGGCATCGTCTTCCAAGTCATCATCATTATCATTATTTTCATCTTGGTCATCATCAACGACAATAATGGCATGAATGATGATTATGATGTTCATGATGAAGGTGAAAATAATGATGATAGAAATTACATTGATTATGATGATGGGGATGATGAAAATTATAATGACGATGATAATGGTAGTGATGATGATGACCATTAATCATCTCTAAAAAATAAAGCTATTATTTTTCTTGCGTATATCATGTGTCCTAACAAACATTTCCAAGCACTCGTAAATTTTTTTGGGTTGATGAAATTGCTTATGACACCTATAATTATGAACAGTTGACGACAATGTCCATAATGATGATAATGATGATGATGATGATGACGACATGAATGGTGATTATGACGATAATGCAATGATGACAATAATGATGATGATGGTGGTGGTGATGATGATGATAATGACAATGATGAAACTCCCTCTAAATTAGGGAGGTACTCATAATGAGATAAAAAAGTACTCTCAAGTTGAAATATTCATATAAGAAGGGATCTAGATTGATATGCATCAACGATGATTTACATCATCATAACCAACATTTTCAAAATAGCAAGGCCTTGACTAACATGTTATATCTCTACATTAGATTAGAGCACAATGTTGGAAGGCATAAATTTGGACACCACTGCCTCTCTAGGAACTTACCCCACTAGGATGTTCACCAGGTATGTCCTCACATGATGATTTCCTAATCCATTGTCATAATATTTGACACTAGGAAATGTCGGTCCTCATGAATATTCTTATCTTGGATTAATGTACTTGACTTATGGCGTTTATTCCTCATCAAAATATAAATTCTCAAAGAATATTGGTCCCATATGTTTATCCAATCCACCATTCTCCCTACTAGTGTCTTTACTAGGCTTACAACTGTTAGTCCTGGCCATAGTACATGACACATGGATAATATGGTGTCCACCCTCACTCCCTCTCAACCAAGGAGGAGACATCCACAAGAATAAGATTTTCTCAAGAATACCCATCATTTTCATTGAGAATAACATCATTAATATGTTTTCATCGCATGACACCTTTATCATTAAGCATTGATAGATTTGTGGCAAAATGTTTCCACTTTTGTCATTTGTGATGAAAGAAAATCAAAAAGTGAAAGAAAAATCATTAAAGATACACTATAATGATTTATCTAAGTCTAAACTCTAAGGTTGAAGTGAAAATTCATGTAAATTTTGTATCTATGAGTTGTGCCAAACTTATGAAAACCTTATTCCCTAAGCCCTATATATAAGAAAAAGAAAAAGAAAGAAAAATAAGGCCCAATGAATGGTAACTCAGGTATTCACTCCCTCTTTGGAAAACGTATGAATATATACACTCCTAGTCACACTTGATCACATGTTTGTGATGGTTAAATCATGAAGTCCTCTTTTCCCCTTGCATTTTCACTTCATCATTTAATCACCTAATTGAGGATATAGAGAATGTTTCTTGCCTAAGGGTTTCATGTCTACTCTTGGTTTACTTATGTCACAGTATGGTCAATTTATGTGACGAAGTGAAATATTTAAGTTTGTGGAGTTATTAGGATGGTGTATTAAGTTATTCACCACACACACATGTATTACATCTCATTGATCCACATGTGTGGGTTGGAGACTCATTGCTTGATAACCTTAATGGAGACTAATTTAGGGCTTTTATGGCATAGCTTACAAAATCTCTTGGTAAGCATTGTGATTCATCCTTTCTTTTCCTCAAGACACTTGATAATATTGAAGTCACTCCCAATAATCCATGGAGATGGGGAATATAAATTACTTGTGCTGGAAATAGAATTGAGAAATAGAGGTTTTCCATTTGCAATATTTGGAGTCATAGACATTAGATACATGGTAGTAGTCCTTGATGTCAATTAACTAAAATTGTATCGTCATAATGTGAAAATAGGTAAACATATTGGTAACTTTGATATCCTGATCATTCCAAATAATAGTCATTCCACCCAAGTATCTCTAAGCATCAATCACTAATATTTGGCAATTCCTCCCCCATTTGCTAATTATATGAGGTACAAACTCACTTAATATTTTTGTTTCTTATATCAACATTATTGATGGGTGCTTTGCGTACCAATTTTATTTTAGGAGTATTTGTTTTCCTTTAGTATTGAGGTCCCTCATGTTCCATGAGACTATTTTCATGGAGAATTTACACAGAAAGGAAGTATAATGTGACTAAAAAAACATGTTTCAAGATTTAAGTGCTTGGACAATGCCACTTCATGACTCCTATATTTCCTTAAGCTGGGACTGAATGGTGAACTTGATGGCCTTAAGGGAAATTAACCAATGAAATTCTCAAAAAGAGGTGACTTTTGACTTTATCACATACAAGTTAATATACTAAAAAAACAGCCATAACAATTTCATCAAGCAATGAATCATTACATTATAAAATACAATATATAAACCTTTTGAGAACTTTTTGCTAAACCATCCTCAAAACCAGCATATTTAATATTAATATTTAACAATAATATGGACAATAACACATTTTCATAAATTAAATAACATGTTATCAAGATTAAGAAATGTCACCAACAGAAAACTAAAAAGCATGCAACTAATGGGAGTGACCACTCAAGGCCACCATAAGACAATTAATCTAAGACAAAAGATTAATGGGACAAAGATCTACAAAGGAGAAAGGAAAACCTATTTTAACTATATTGTTTTATTAGGTGCAATTTGAACATCTCAAGATATAATGAAGAGCATAATTAATTTTATTGCACTAAGAAAACCCAAGCACATTCTATAACTTAGCAAGGAAGAGATGTATAATACCCATCTCAACGACACAACACATGGCATTAAGTTACATTTTTATATATAATTTAAACTTCTATCATAAAATCACAAATTTAGCATGAATGGAATGTTTAAAATCCATTTTATATAAACAAAATATAATTTTTGTTATAAAAAAATAAAAAAAAAAAAAAAAAAAAAAAAAAAAAAAAAAAAAAAAAAACACCCTAAATATGTTTTTAGAAAAACAATACTAAAACTAAATCATTTTTAGAAAAAACCTAAATATGTTTTTTTTATAAAAAAAAAACTAAAACATAAGCAAATCATTTTTATTTTATTTTTTATTTTAAAATAATTTTTAGAATCTTTTTAAACACTTCCCTCCATTCTAAGAAGCAAAAATAATAATAGAAATAAGGACGGACCAAAAATCTTCCTTTCCCTAGTAAGTGTTTCCCACCATTCATTCCACTCACTCGAGTTATTTCATAAAATAGAGATAAGTGTTATTTCACACTTTTTTGGCAAAGCCTATTGAGATTTGCTTGTGATATATCTATTCCTTGATGAAGTCTTTGATATATTGATCAAGTTTTTATTCCTTGGAGATTAATTAGAAGAAATAAAAAATAAGTACTCTTAATTCCAAGTTCAATGCCTCTAATGGTGGAACTGAGGCAAGGTAGGGGTTGCTATCGTGGTCATAACTCCAAGTTCATTGTCTCTGATGGTGGACGAGGCAAGGGAGGGGGTTGCATTCGTGGTCATGGTCGTTGAGTTTTCTCTTTTACATTATATTTAGGGAGTTAAAACCAATTTGAATGGAATTATTGTCTTCACTAGGTACAATGGATTAAGTGTGATAATGGATAAAATGAAGTAATTATTTGTGAGAATTTGTCCTTGAACGAACATTAGCATCCATTTTATCATAGAGAAAAGTACATGCATTAAAAACAACTCAATATTTCATGTGACATTCATAATGTATGCAACTTATTTTTCATTAAAAACAATTTACATTTTCATGTGACGTTCTTTTCTTGTTAAAATTTCTTCTATCTTTAATCTGAATTACAATTGTAATTTGAAATAAAGCTTCTAGTAACTCTTAATTTATCAATCATGCATGGATATCATAAGAAACATTCACAATATATTATGAAGAACAAATAGGTACCTACTTCATATGCATTAAAAAATGTTTCTACTACTTAATGTGAATTACAAGTGTAATCTTAGTTGGATCTCCAATATATCTTAAACCATATTTTAAGTTTATCTTTTAGTACTATCAAATGTTATTGTCATACCTCATTTTATGGGTAGTATTGTAATAAAAATATGCATTGTGCTATAGAATTAGTACTAACATGTAATATTGATTTTTTTCCAGAACGCTACAGGTAATGACCACGAAGATGATGATACAGACTATGTTTAGATTACATCATATATCAGAGATGATGATGATGAGGACGGTGATGGCGTTGGTGATGATTATGTGGATGATATTATCAGGATGGTCAGGATGATGATCATGAGGATGATCTTGACTATGATTTTCGTGGTGCTAGCTAGCCATGCTTGATTTTTTATATTTAGTTGGGATGTCTTAATATGGTAATCATACATTGGAATTTTAGTTGATTTGAATAATGATGATGATACTATTGGTACTATCTTTTTACCTTATGAATATGTTGAAAATTGTTTACATTTTTTTATGACGAATTATTGTGTATGATGAGATTCCTATTTTTTTATAGATGTTGTGAATTTACCTTAGAATAATGATATCTATGAAACATTTTTATTTGGTAATCATACATTGACTTTTAGTTGATTTGATTAAATATAATGATGATATTATCATTTTTATCTTGTTATTTTATGTATATATTGAAAATTATCAACATTATTTTGATGGAGAATTATTATGTATGATGATATTACTATCTTTTGATGGATGTTGTGAATTTACCTTAGAATAATGGTGTTCACGAAATATTTTGATCTCATAATCGAACATTTGAATCTTAGTTGATTTGATTAAATATGGTGAGGATATTATTAGTATTATCTTGTTACTTTATATATGTGTTGAAAACTATCAATGCTTTTTGATGGAGAATCATTATGTATGATGATATTACTATTTTTGGATGTAATGTTGTGAATTTACCTTGGAACAATGATTTCAGCAATAAGTGTTGATTTAATAGTCATATATGTATATTGAAAATTGTCAATGATTTTTTTATGGAGAATTGTTATATATGAGGATACTGCTATCTTTTTTATGAATTTTGTCAATTACCCTTAAATTTGCTAACAAATATTATGTTATTAGTTTAAATTGTGATATCTTCTTAAATGTGTTATCCATGAAAATACCTCCTCATCATCTTGGAGAAGAATACTATGCTATTGCTTGAAATACCCCCTTCTCCTAGACTATATAAGACTGTAATACAAGTTATGTACCATGAGGACCATGTTATCCTAGTCTATAACAAGTTGTCCCCTTCATCTAACTTTTGTTACCAAAATTCTCACTAGAAAAAAAAAAAAATCGAGTTAACTAGAATTTGACACTCTTTTTCAATTTTAGAAACTCATATGGTGGAATGTGATCTCTTTATCCTCATCTTTAGCTTTTTCCTAAAAAAGAAAAACATACAAAAGTGGGAAAGAGCCATAAAACATGGGGAAGATTTTTCCTAAGCACAAAAGCATCTAAAAAGTGGAAAATACCATTTTTATATGAGGAAGCATTATTCACCCAAAATCTTTTGCCCAAATTGAACTAATGAGAAATTTGGGAAATCTTCATAGCCTTCACTTTCCTATATATTGTAGGCTTGGCCATTGAGAAAAGGATGGGAATCCTTGTATTGTCACGTTGTTGAGATCTATCTCTCAAGAGTTTTGGAGCTAGGAGTTAGAGGAGGTATTGCTGCAACTACATCTGATGGTTGTAACTTTCCTCCAACTCCTTTATTAATATAGATCAGTTGTTCTTCCTTCCATATGCTTCTATTCATTATTTACTTATTCTATCTAACTAATGAATGTATGGGATTTTGATTTATATTTATTTTTTCAGTAATATTTATATGTTTATGATAGTTTCTATCAAGATATTATGTAGTGAAGGTTGCTTTGTTTTCTCTCTTATGTGTAGGACCAAGCTTTGGATCTAGCTAGGAGCACTTCCCAACTACACTAAAAGCTCCAACAAGACATGCATGTGAGGACTGACAAAAATTCCTTCTCTTTTTCTTAATATATACTCTACATCTTGATCTACTAAGAATCATGAGTCTTAGAACAACCTTTATCTTAATTGGTTTGTCCTAGGTTTCCGGGATAAACTGATAGGGTTTTATGTTCATCTAACCGTGCATTAAATCCTACAACAAAATGATATTTAGAAACTGTAATATATTTCACTATGTAATTGAAATTAGTAAAATGAACCCATAAAGGGGGTCATAAATGAAAATAAAAGTAAAACTCTAAACAAGAAGCCAAAAATGGATGTAACCATGGATGAAAATTGGGAGTAAAATATGATGTTAAACTAGCCATCAAAACAGGATGCAAACAATGACACAAAAGAATTAAAAAATGGTGCAACACTAGACACGAAGAAGCGAACAAAATAAGGCATACAAAAGGATACCAAATTGGGCACAAACAAGGATGCAAAAATGGACACCAAAATGAGGACGCAAATAATGGTGTAAAATTAGGATGCAAAATTGGGTGCAAAAAGGATGTAAGAAAAGACACAAAACAAGATGCAAAATGGGACTAAAAAAGAGTGAAACTAAGGATGCCAAAAATGATGAATAACTAGATGAAAATTCAAACTAAAATCTAGGTGAAAAATGAGATGCAAATGTGGAAACAAAATGTGGTAGAAAAAAAGATGAAAATTTGGATGCCAAAAAGGATGCAAAATTAGACACCAAAAATGATGCTAAATTAGACATAAAAAATGGTGCAAAAACAGAAATAAAAATGGCTCAAATTTGGATGCAAAATGAGGTGCAACAAATGACTCAAAATTTGGTGCAAAAACAAATGCAAAAGTAGACGAAAAAAATGGCTCAAAATTTAATGTAACATTAGACACAAAATGAGATGCAAAGGTGGACGCAAAACATGTTTCAACATAGGATGAAAATTTAGATGCTCAAAAGGATGCAAAATTGAATGCAAGAAATGGTGTTAAAAATGATGCTAAATTGGATGAAAAATTATATGCAAAATATGGTGCAAAATAGGATGCAAAAAAGGGCGACAAATAAAACACAAAAGTGGATGCAAAAAATGTCCA
>APFE030207115.1:81437-91930 GCA_000404065.3 Pinus taeda | reverse complement strand
AGGATGAAAATTTAGATGCTCAAAAGGATGCAAAATTGAATGCAAGAAATGGTGTTAAAAATGATGCTAAATTGGATGCAAAATATGGTGCAAAATAGGATGCAAAAAAGGGTGACAAATAAAACGCAAAAGTGGATGCAAAAAATGGTCCAAAAATGGATGCAAATTTTGGCACTAAATCAGATTCAACATATGGTGCAAAATTGGAGGCAAAAAATGGTGTAAAAAGGAAATAAAAATTAGCGCAGAAATAGATGTAAAAATAAGTACAAAATTAGAAGCAAAAAATGGCATAAGACTAGATGCAAAAAGTGGCAAAAACTAGATGCAAAAAAAGGCATTATATTAGATGCAAAAGATGGTGTAAAACTCAATGCAAATTACAACACAAAACTAGAAGCAAAACCTGTTGTAAAACCAAATGCAAATCTTCGTGCAAAAAATGATGCAAAATTTGGTGCAAAAAAAAGGACACTTTAAAAATGGTACAATAGAGTCAGATTTAGCGCCAGGTTGTCATCCCAATTGAGAAAAAAATGCACTAAAATATGATGCTAAATCTGGTGTAAATTTCCTATTTTGTTGTAGTGTTGGTGTGGCCTAATATGCGAAAGAAATATGAACATTGGAAAGCATATTATTTATCATCAAGATTTGGATTATGAAAACCTATATTTCTATGTAGACACCACTCAAGCAGACACTACTAAATAGGAAACAATGACATGTTTACATTTCTATGATGAAATTATCGAACTTATTTTAGATCTAAAATTTTATAATAGACGTGGTTTTCATATATTGTAAATATGTTACTTGTGTGCCACCTTAACATGAATATGGTTTCTCGACATTTA
This sequence comes from Pinus taeda, assembly GCA_000404065.3. NCBI lineage: Eukaryota > Viridiplantae > Streptophyta > Pinopsida > Pinales > Pinaceae > Pinus > Pinus taeda. The sequence continues at coordinate 91,073 of APFE030207115.1, read as the reverse complement.
AAATGCCTATGTGCTAATAGTACATGAATATATTCCTATGGATATCCCTTATTACAATGTATTCCCATTTCATTAAACTCCACATCACAGATCGAATTTGAAGGGTAAGGTCATATTTAATTTTAAAGGTGATAAATCATTCTTTTTAATTGCCAAACATAAAACACAAAAGATCTATAAGCTATCCTTTATTCAAATTCACCAAAACAAAAATATATAAAAAGTAGGGATTGTTTTTATGTTGAAAATAATGTTAAATTGAGTTATCCTTTTTTAAAAATTTACCCATTGTGAACTTTTATGAAATTTTCACAACCTTTAATTCTTTTGCATCATGAGTGTGTTGAAGTTTTATCAATTTTTATAAAGAAGAGATATATACATTTTCTAATTTTTTAATAAAATATGAAATATGGTTAAGAAAAAAACAAAAAAAAATAAGCACACTTTTTTTAACTAAATCCTAATCAAAACCCGATCAATCTTGCCTTTAACCATCTTGAAATAATGAGGCAAATTATAATATATTATATATAAATAAAAAGACATGAATCTCCCATCAAAGTTAATAGTGTGAAAATTATATTGAATATATGTGTAAAGTCACATCATGTTATATTACTAAATGATTTTGTATAATGCTTTACAATGTTCATATAATTTAATTTAAAAACTTTGTATTACGTTAATTTAAATTGTCTTAATTCAAGATTACTCAATATGGTAGTGGTTTGCAATAGAATTCATTTTTCTAGATTTCTATGTCATAATAAAATGAGGTATTTTTTTCAAATTATTATAAAATATATTTAAATTACTTTTATGTGACCAGAGGCATTCTACATTCAATATGGTAGAATGTTGTAGTGAAGTATTAATTAAAAATTAAAAAATAATGCTAACTCAATTAAAATTATGTATAAATATATTATTATTCCATTGTATAATATAAATTCAAATTTAAGATAACCAACAATTCAAATTATTTGAGGAAATTATAAAGGGTAATATCATAAGGTAATTAAGGAACACATTGAACACTTTTAGGTAAAGTTTTATGTTTTATATATATTAATTAACTGTAATATAATATTAATGGTGTTTTTTTCTCCAAATTTTAGTTATTACTTGCCATCGCTATCTACAAATGTTTAGATTGAAAACCCTTTGAGCTATAAAACCATAAAGATCTCTTATATTGAGTTGTAGAGTGCCTCTTGGTGTAGTAAAAGTAATTTGAATATATGTTTAATGGTTTGGAAAAGTTTTTTTATTTAGAAATTAATAGAAGAGAATGATCTTCTACTAAGAAAACCACTGCCACATGAATATTGAATAAGAAAATTCAAATTTAACTTAATATAATAAGTTCAAGGTCAGTGATTATTTTAAAACATTATGCAAACTCATTTAGCAATATCAAGCTTATTGTGATTCTAGAAATATATTCTAATATAATATTTCACAAAACTTAGAACCTTCATTACAGATTCATGTTTTTTTATGCCTTATATATTGAAGGTATTATAATATTTTCTCATTAGGAGTGTTGAAGTGTTGTACTCTTTGCAGTTAATCTCAGTCAACTAGAGTTCAATCAATTGATTGTTTGGTTGGGGAGGATGACTAGGAATGAACTTCAACGAGTCTAGTTAGGAACAATCAATTGGGGAATACAAGTTGATGGTCGAGTTAGTAGGTTAATATTCAAGTAAGAAGAGTAATTAACTCAGTTGAAGGTGATGGGAAATCCAGCAACCAACAAAATGTTGACAGTCGAGTAGAGCAATCAAAGGAATCACAATCGAGTGTAAGTGTACATTCCACTTAGACTTGTGGTCAAATATTGGTTGAAAGGTAATCAAATACAATTGGGAAATGGTTATGAATCCCGAGATTCCTGAGATATTAGCCAATGGTCTTCAACCACTTGTATGGATTCAAGATGCTTTAAGTTAGAGGTTTCCTTATGCCTATAAATAAAGCATTGTGTATGGTTGATGTAGAGTGATGAGATGATGATTCATGATTAGTAGAAATCAAGTGATGTATGAATGCATTAGTCTTAGGTGTGGACTAAGGCCATCATTCATTGTAGATTGGTTATAATATTTAATTGAGAATATAAGAGTGGTGGAGCTCAAATATTAGTTGTTTTTCCCAGCTGAGGGTTTTCAAGGTAAAATGTTTATGCGCTATGTAATTCTTTATGGTGTGGCATTGTTTATTTTTTGATATTTAATTTCTCACATGATTTTTAAAGTTCTATGTTAATTGAGCTTTTATTTTGGTTTAGATGTCTAGTCATCTCCAAATTTAGACATTTTGAATATAACGAGTAAATTAGGCACCTTAAGCCCAACATATTGTATCATAGCACTTTCTTTAGTGCACGAGGAATGTATCTACTATTAAATATTGAGGATCTTTAACCTACATTTGTTCAAGAACATCAATATTAATTAGATTGAAGATAAGATTGTTCAAGTGGGAGTCTTAAGATAGATTTTCAGTGAAAGAAGGATGGATAGAAGTACAAGAATTTATATTGAGAATTTTAATGGCTAGAATTTTGAGATTGGAAGCTTAAAATGGAGGATCTCCTCATATATCAAGAGTAGTGGATTGTTTTCCATCTTAGAAAACCTAGGACTGGAATGCCAATAGAGGATTGGGAGAAACTCAAAAGAAAAATAAGTAGTATGATTCAACTTTGTCTTGCAAACTTAGTGTTGTTGGGGGAAGATGCTACCAAGAAAATGTGGGATAAGTTGAGAAAATTATACCAGTCAAATTGTCAATCAATAAGTTGTTTCTTCAGAAGAAGCTTTATCTTATGAGGATAAGACAGGGTCATTTTTTCATAAAATGACTTCATGTATTCGATAATATGATCAATCAATTATTGAGTATGGATATCTCTATTACAAAAGAAGAAAAATGTATTAGTTTATTGTGTTCCTTGCTACACTCATGGGATAGTCTAGTCATGGTTATCAAAAATAATATGACCACACTGACTTTTGATGATAATGTGGCACCTCTATTATCAAAGGAGACGAGGAAAAGGATTTGGGCTAGTATCACTATAGTCACGAGGTGACTCCATATATTATGTATGCTTCATTAATGATTTCTCCGATATGACAAGGTTATATTCCTTGAAGAAAAAATCATAGGGTTTGAGAAATTATAAGAGTTCAAATCTCTTGTGGAGAAATAGATAGATAGAAAGATAAAGGTGTTGAAAAATGAAAATAGAGGTTAATTATGTGGCAAAGAGTTTGAGAATTTATGCAAACAACATGGCATAATATCCCATACAAATATTCCATGAACTCATAAGAAATGGATTTGTAGAAAGAATAAATAGGATTTTGATGGACAAGGCAAGGAGCATGCCCAATAGTGTGATATTAGCACAAGAGTTATGGGAAGAGGTAGTCAACACTACATGTTACTTGGAAAATAGGTCTCAATCATTGACGTTTCTCCATAAAACTCATTTGAAGTATGATTTGGTAAAAATCCATCACTTGCACATCTAAGAGTCTTTGGCCATGAAGCTTTTGTCCGTATCCCAAAGGAGAAGAGGAAAATGTTGGATAACAAGGTAGTTAAGTGTATTTTCATTGGCTACAAGTATGGAATGAAAGGATATAAAATGTGGAATCTAATGACAAAGAAGAAAATTTATAGTTGAGTTGTGATCTTCAAGGAAGTTAGGTGTACTTCCAAGACTAAAGAGACTCTAGAAAAAGTAGAAAGGAAAACAAAAGTTTGTGTTTGACTTAAAGTTGGAAGAGAGTGACTTAGATGAGTCAACTAAGTTAGATGAAGAGGTGGAATGATGAACTCTAGTTGTAAGGAGCTCTATGCGAGTAAGGAAAGAACATTAAAGGTATGCCCCATTCAAATTATAACCTTATTTTTTATTATTTTCCATTAAGGATGAATCTAGGTTAATCAAGGAGGAAATCAAATTAATAAAGGGTAAAGTTTGGTCAAAAGACATGTGGGAAGAAATGAATTATTTGCATAAGAATGAGAAATGAAATCTGGTAAAATTACATAATGGAAGGAAGCTTGTTGGTTGCAAGTGGGTGTTCAAGAAAAAATTGAATGCAAAAGAATAAGTTGAGAAGTACAAGGCTTAACTGGTGGTGAAAGATTATTCCCAAGTTGAGAGAGTTGACTTTAGAGATATTTTTTCTCGTATTGCAAAATTAACTTCCATTAGAGTATGGATGTCTTTAGTTGAAACATTTGATTTGGATATAGAGAAAACATATGTGTATTGATGTCTCTGGTTGCAACATTTGATTTGGATATAGAGAAAACATAGTAAATACAACATTTATGCGTGGTGATTTAGAAGAATAAATCTACATGAAACGACTTGAAGTTTTGTAGTAAAGGGAAAGAGGAAGTTGGCATTAAAGGAAATTTCAGCCTAAAAGTGCCCATGAAATTTTCACGTAATTTCCATATCATAATATGTAAACCAATCAAAAACCTTTAAATTTAAAAAGAAGTACATGTAATATTTTGGAGGGAAAAGAAGAAAAACTAGTTTTTTTTTTTTTAATTGTATTTTTGGCTTATCTCCTTATAGGTTTACTCAAATTTTGAGTGTATACACTCATTGGATGGGGAATTAAGTTCCACATCCAAAAAGTACCCATTATGCATACTTTGAGAGAAGACCCACATCGATAAAATTTGAAGATACATTAAAAAAAGTGTTTTAAACATGTTTTTTAATGTATCTTCATTTTTATCGATGTGGGTCTTCTCAAAAGTATGCATAATGGGTACTTGTTGGATGTAGAATTTAATTCCTCATCCAACGAGTGTCTACAATTGAAATTTGAATAAGCCTATAAAGAGATAACACTAAAATACAATTAAAGAAAAAAAAAATAGTTTTCTTCTTTTCCCTCAAAAAATTAGAACTCTTATTTTATTATTTTCCTTAGGAGGCTACCTTTAGGCCGGAATTTCCTCTAATGTTTGCAATTTAAGGAAGTCCCTTATGGTATAAACCAATAATCCAAGATGTGGTACCAGAAGTTCAATATGTACATCCAAGGATTGGGATTTGTGAGAAGCCAATTTGATCACTTTGTCTATCTCAAGTTATAAGGCGAGTGTTTCATATGTGAAGTGTTGTATCGTGATGACATGTTGTTAGTAAAAAATAGTGTGGGTGTAATCAAGGAGATGAAGTTCCAGCTACCCTCCAAATTCAACATTAAAGTCTTGGTGTTGCACATTTCATTCTTGGAATGGAGATTAGGAGAGAGTGCATGCTTAAGAAACTTTTGATAAATAGAGGAAGTATGTTGAAACAATTCTAAAGAATTTCAACATGTAATATTGTAAATGGATGAAGGTACCATTTTCTATTGGGAAAATAATAACTGCTAAATAATTCCCAAAAACACAAGAATAAAGAGAGAACATAGCCCGTGTTCCAAATGCAAGTGTTGCAGGTAGTTTGGTGTATGTTGTGATTTGCAATCGACTAGATATTGCTCATAAAATTGGAGAATTAAGTTGATACATGATAACACCTAAAAATGAGCATCGATTCACTTTCAAAAGAATATTCAGCTATTTATGTGGCATAAGTGATCATGTAATTTGTTACAATGAAGGACATGAGGATGACAGTGAAGCAACTTTACAAATCTTTTTGGATATCAACCTAGTTCGCAATCTAGATATAAGAATGTCATTTATTACATATGTATTCAAGTTGTTTGACAAAGTTATTAATTGGATGATTAAGTGACATCTAGTCATGGCACAATCAATGATGAAGATTGAATACATGACAGCCAATCATGAAATCAAGGAAGTAGTCTAGTTGCGGCAATTGTGTTCAACAATTGGGTTTTCTCAACAAGAAATAACGATAGGTTATGAAAACCAAAGTGCAATATTCCTTGCAAAGAACCCAACTTACCATTCAAGAACAAAATATATTGATGTACAATATCATTTCATTAGAGACATGGTGGAAATGAATACAGTGTTACTGGTAAAAGTAGATATAGTGAAGAAAGTTGCAGATTTTGTAATAAAGTCCAAAAGTGTTGGAAAATTCTCTTTGTGTATGGAGGAGTTGTGTCTCAAAACCCTAGTTCATTAAAAGCATGGTATTAGAAATTCATGCAAAGAATATAATAGGTGGGAGAATGTTGAGGTGGTATACTCTTTTTAAGTAATCTCAATTGACTAGGGCTTACTTAGTTGATGATTTAGTCAAATAGGATGACTTGGAATGAACCTCAACAAGTCTAGTAAGGGAAAAATGTCTAGGGAATATAATTCGATGGTAGAGTCAATAGGTCAACAGCTAAGTCAGAAGAGCAATTACCTAAAATGAAGTCGATGGGCAGTCAAGTAGCCAACTAAATTCGACAATTGATTGGATTAGTTGAAGGAATTATAGTGAGGCATATACAAATAATCAACTTAGATTGGTGTTCAACTGGTGGCCAAAAGTGAATTGACTATAGTTGAGAAATGGTTATGAATACTGAGATTCCCAATATCTTACACAAGGATCTTTATACACCAGTATTGATCCTAAATTATTCAAATTAAGGATTTCCTATACCTATAAATAGAGCAGGATGTATGGTTGATGTAGAGTGATGAGATGATGGTTCACAATTAGTAGAGATAAGTTGATGTATGGATGCATTAGTCTTAGGTTTTGACTAAATTTGACATTCATTATAGATTGGTTATAATATTTGGTTGAAAATATAAGAGTGGTGGAGCTTAAAGGTTAACTACTTTTCCTAATTAAGGGTTTCCAGGGCAAAATATATGTGTGTTGTGTAATTATCTATGGTGTGCCATTGTTTATTTTCTAATCTATAAGTTCTTTCATGATCTTTAGAGGTTTATGTTAATTGAGCCTCTAGTTAGGTTTGGATGTCTAGTTGACTCTATATTTGGACTTTTTGTATTTGAAGTGTAAATCAAGTGCCTTAAGCCCAACAAGGAGCTATCAAGATGGTCAAAGGGGAGATGGATGAGCTTTTGGTTAGAATTACTAGTTATTGGAAATCAAGAAAAGTTGTTATGTAGTAGATGTTATTTTCTTCTTATAATGATGCTTCACTTATCACATATACGAGGTTCATAATTTACTAGAAATTTGATCTCTATAAGATCTGTAGAATCAAGTTCTTATTCAACCAAACATTCTCCTTAAAATATAAAAAAAAATCACTCTAAATGACATGTTCTTCTTTCCTATCCTTCAACATAATTTTATTAATATTCCAAAATAACCAATTGAAAGTTGCATAATATTTTATACCACTTATTTCTCATTCATTACAAATGATTAAGAAATTTAAGGCCCAAGCTTTGCTACTTCAAAACAAGTAATACCACTACTTGTATTTAAGATCTTCATGGAGGTGTTCTTGATTATTTCCTATGCAAGATATTGATTGACAATATGAATTATTTGTTATTACCTATACAAATATTCATATTATTTTCAATTAGTCATATATAGTTAAATGATATAAAATTTAAAATTTTTATATAAGTAATGAAATGATACAAAATTAAAATACTTTTCCATAAAAATCAAAGTTCATTTTAAGGGATGGCATGAGTAAGGAGGAGTCCCCATGATCCCATAGGAACACGAGTCTCATATTTTTTTGGGTACTTGGTCAATATTTCATTAACCTAGTAGAGGCATATGATCTTCTATGTGGTCTTATCCTGGCCAAAGAAGAAAATATAAGAGTGGTGGAGCTTAAAGGTTAACTAGTTTTCCTAATTAAGGGTTTCGAGGGTAAAATATATGTGTGTTATGTAATAATTTATGGTGTGCCATTGTTTATTTTCTTATCTATAAGTTCTCTCATGATCTTTAAAGTTTTATGTTAATTGAGCCTATTGTTTGGTTTAGATGTCTAGTTGACTCTATATTTGGAATTTTTGTATTTGAAGTGTAAATCAAGTGACTTAAGCCCAACAAGGAGCTATCAAGAGGGTCAAAGGGGAGATGGATGAGGTTTTGGTTAGAATTACTAGTTATTGGAAATCATGAAAATTTGTTGTGCAGTAAATGTTATTTTCTTCTTGTAATGATGCTTCACTTATCACATATACGAGTTTCATAATTTACTAGAAATTTGATCTCTATAAGATGTGCAGAATCAAGTTCTTATTCTACCAAACAATCTCCTTAAAATATTAAAAAAAACACTTTAAATGGCATATTCTTCTTTCCTATCCTTCAACATACTTTTATTAATATTCCAAAATAACCACTTGAAAGTTGCATAATATTTTATACCACTTATTTCTCATTCATTACAAATGATTAAGAAATTTAAGTCCCAAGTTTTGCTACTTCAAAACAAGTAATACAACTACTTGTATTTAAGCTCTTCATGGAGGTGTTCTTGATTATTTCCTATTCAAGATATTGGTTGGAAATATGAATTCTTTGTTATTACCTATACATATATTTATATTATTTTCAATTAGTCATATATAGTTATATGATATAAAATTTAAAATATATATATAAGTAATTAAATAATACAAAATTAAAATACTTTTCCATAAAAATCAAAGCTCATGTTAAGGGGTGGCATGAGTAAGGAGGAGTCTCCATGATCCCATAGGAACACGAGTCTCATCTTTTTTTAGGTACTTGGTCAATATTTCATTAACCTAGTAGAGACACATGATCTTCTATGTGGTATTATCCTAGCCAAAGAAGAAAATGTAGTCCCTTTTTCTTTTCGAGACTTGATGATAATTATCAAGACAATGCTCAAAAAATCCCTCTAGAAGGAAGAAAATTAAAACCTGTTATCACTTGAACAAAAGAGGAAGCTAGATCCTTATCCAAAATCTTCTATTATCACATTAAAAGAGACCTTAATTAAGAATCATACATGTGTTATAAACAAGCCCCATAGTTATGTCTAGGTGTTCAAATTAAGAGCCGCATAGCTATGTGTGGGTGTTCAAATTAAAAGCCACATAATTATGTCTAATTGTTCAAATTAAAAATGAGGCGTATGAGCTTATACCTATCCCCTTAAGTATTAAATTTGAATTGGAAAATAAACCTCATTAATTATAGCATGAACCAAATCCCACACCTCATTGTGGTGGAATACAAATGAGGAACCCCCTTGATTCAACTGCAAGATGAGCAAGCTCTAACTTCTAATAATGTTGGTTTTAACTCTTTGATCTTATTAGTCAACTATGTGGTATCAGATAATTCTGTATATATTTTGGGATTTTTCATTAGCTTTTTATGAGTTTTCCTTCGAACAGAGTTGTCCCTTTTGACCACCTTCAATTTTGAACAATGCTTCATACTTTCTTCTCATGCATGTACATTTTTTTTATTCCATGTGAATAACAAAAAAATCATTTTTTCTTTGAAAAAAAAGAGGAAAAGCAGAGAAGATTTAGAAGCCATGGAAAAATATTATTTTTTGTTATCATGCGAAAAACCTCAGTCTCGTGGCCATTGAATTCTTTGTATATGCTTGGTATAGGGCTTGGGGAATGGCTTGGTCAAGATTAGAGTAGGGCACAAATTCGTTTAGTATGTTCGTGCAAGTA
>APFE030207115.1:31955-78710 GCA_000404065.3 Pinus taeda | reverse complement strand
GCATCATGGATTATATTAAGACAATATAAAAACCGACATAGGATACAAAAAAATGGCAAGAGAAGCCACGATCCAGGACATATGAGAAACAGTAGAAGACAGATGTCTAAGCAAGCCCCATATACAGAAGGACATGTACCTACATCATGGAGAAACAGGAGCATAAAACATATGCAAACACATTTACAGCAGGTTCAGGAATATGGAAAAGATGCACGATCCAGGGAAACTAATATACTAAAACTAGATTTAGAAATTAGAACCAGGATTGGTTTTCCCAACTACTGTCTGTTACTCTCATTTAGAACTAGATTCCAAACAATATTAATCTATTCTGGATAATAAAACAAGATTAATCTATTCCAGATAATAAAAGATTACTCAATGAAGTATGGATAACTGAAAATCAAACTAATTCGTCCTTCACAACAACAAAACTTTAATAGCCAATTAATTATTTGACAATGCAAAGGGATAATTATAAAATTGGCAATGTATTACGCAATTCCTTCTGGCCCTTTCAAACCTCACACCACACATCTTCTTCTACACACACTCTATTCTACTATCCCCCTCACATTTGCAAATTTTATCTTTAAACAATATGGTGGTTCAATTGTGATCCATTAAAGATGTATCAAATCATCTATACATGAAAAATATCAAATCTATACCTAAAATCCCTAATTCCTATGACAACTCACTTGAATTAAAGGATTACATGTCGATGAGGAAATAAACTCTCATTTCTCTAATACATCTCGATTACATTTGGAAAATCCAATTCCTAACTTAAATTAAATTGAATTAAATCAAGTGAACCCACTCCCTTTAATATATGTGATAAGACCTTCTAAGTCTTGTTCACTTGAAAATATGCTCCTGCATCATTATCAATCAACCTACTTTCATTTCGAATTTTTTAAACTTGATCTTCATTGAAATTGAAGGTTGGACATTAAGGAAATTATGGCTTTAGTTGTATAGAGTGAATTGAGTTTCCAATCACGATTTATTTATCAACCTTCATATTTATGTTTAACTCACAACTCTCTTTTCAATACGTTCTTACACTAGGATTTCATTGAAAACTAGGTAATGGTTGAACTTTGGGATCATAGTGGAGACTATGTATGAATTATTAGATAGGAAGGGTGTTTGGGCTCTAATATTAAGGCCTATCATCAATTAACCTTTTTGGATGATAGGTTAGAAGCATGGATTCCTTTGTGCAATTTGTTTTGTTTTGTTGATACACTATATTTCAAGTTCTAGGTATATAAATGGCTTGGTGACACTTTATGTGCTCCTCTAGACAAAGCTATCATCATTAATTTCGATTCCCTACTTAATCTTCACTTTGTAAGATAGGTTAGCATGAAGAATAGGGGTGTATAGGAATTCAAAGTGTTGATTTTTCTAGTGCTAATTAGACAAGCACAATTTGTTGCAATTGATAATTACTTCCAATTATATATGATATTACTTTAACACACTCTAGAACATCATTAAGTAATTACACTTGGAAAATTCAGTTAGTCAAACAATGATTGTCTCATAAATTTGACTCCTTAGAAAATTCAACCTCTTCCTTAGATTTTCTTCTCATGAGTGAGAGAGAGAAACGTGTAAGTGATGAGTGAGTATGAAAATGAGAAGTTTAAATGTCTCTTTATAATGATTTTAGGGTGCCCAAGAGGCACTTATCTTTGCAAATTAAATTTAAAATTAAATTAAATTTCTTTCTTTTAATTAATTTTTTTTTTTTTCTTTTAACTTGTGTAGCTAGGGAATAGCTCTCACAACTACCCAAAAATCAACATCCCCCCTAGCCAGGGAGGTATTCACCTTGACTTCCTCAAGATGTTCACTTACCTGAAAATTTTCTCAATCCCAAGAATATTGAATGAGCTTGCTATGTTAATGTATCTATCCACTTCATGTTCCATTCTAGAACCACGTGGAAAGTATCTTGCATCAACATCATGCAAAGGATCTAGTGACCCACTAGCTAGATACCCCTTTTCAATATGGTTAGGTACACCCTGACTGGTAGCAACTAACCAAGTCATCACTTGGAACAAGGTCAATTTTCCTTGACCAATGGTGAATCCTAGGGCCCATTTACCATTCCCCCATGTTGTCACATAACACTTGAATGGTAAAAAATATTGTTCTGATGCTTTGAGGTGCTTGATATCAATATGCTTTGATTTGTTTCAAAAAATTAGATTTTCCAAAAGCTTCACACAACTTTGATTGTCACAATGTATCACAGTCATCTCTAGCACTGATCAGGGGCTCAAAATTTGTCAAAAATTCAATGTGTTAGAATTTTGATAAGCTTAGCTTGATATCGAAGAGCTCATCACTCTGGATCCAATGGTGCGAACGAGACTCAAATCTAAGCTCGTATGCAAAAGTTGGAGAAAGTCAAAGTTCAAGTTTGATTTGTCTACATGGCAGGATTGGATGACGTTGCAAAGCCCTTCAACGAATGGGAAAGTGCCAAGTGGTAGGTTTCCATTAGCCCCTGCATATTTCATATCGGAGCAAAATGCAGGTCAACATTAGAAATCAACCCTCGAACAAGAAGGATTGCGATGCGATAAGGCAATCGCAAATCGCAATCACAATCGACGAAGGGGAAGGTGTTGTAGAATCGGCCCCCGGAAAGATGGGTTGCAACATGATATCGCAATCGCATATCAGAGGATTTAAGAATCATCCCCCTATTCAAGCACAGTTGTGATGTGATTTATCGCATATCGCAATCATAGAAATTCCTACATTACATTACCGTTGGTTCTCCGTTGATGTGAAATGTGATAGGATATCTCAGATGCGATGCGAATTTAGATTCTAGTTTATAACCCTAGCGGGTCCACTATTATTGCAGTGTATGGAATTTATATCCTCTGAGGGAAAGTGTCGATAGGAATACTGGATGAGATATGTTATATGTTGTGTTTCATAATCCTGGTAGATCCGTCTATCGTAGAGTGCCTGTTGTTTGGGCTTGGGGTTATCTACTGATTGCGATAAACGATAAGTCCTAGACACGATATGTTTCATAGTTGTACTTTATAATTCGTTGGGTCCGCCACATCGCCACATCGCATGTCGCAATACGTTAAGTCTTGTGTATAAGGATTACCCCTGACAAAGTCGATTGCAATATCTGATCGGTCTGTGGAATAGTAGCCGTAACCGCTGGACCTAACCACAAGTGTGACCACTCGCCCTTAACCACGAAATAGGCGAGAAAGTTGGCGGGATTGCCGAATTCGGCGAAACTTCCATATTTGACTCTAGATAATGAATTTAACAGGCAGTAAGCTAGATTTGGAGGAGAAATTGTGGAAAGACTGACATAAGTCATAACTAAGGAAATTGTTGACCAAATGGGATGAAAAAAGAGGCTAGATAGCCATTTTTACAAATTCTAAACTCATTGGAATAGGTTTCAAGAGAAAAGGAGCACTTCTGGATAGGATTTTTGTAAATTGAAGCCTATGGGTGCCCTGGTCAACCAGAGCGTTGATTTAGTTTATGGAGGAGTTCCAAGATGGAGATGACCTTGCAGGGGTCTTCCAACCTCCATATGTTTTCTGCAACAACCATTACAACAATGTTGTAACTTTATTTCTTCTTTTCTCTATATGTGTATGGAGAAATAGATTTGTTTAAGTACTTCAAGTGGATTTTTGTACTTGTTTATGCTCTTGGTAGTTGGAGTATGGGGTCTTGATTTGATAGCCCTTAGCTTGCTGATTGTTTCATGACTAACTGTAGGTTTTCATATGTTTAGAGTGAGAGTACTTTGCAGAATAATGTTTCCTTGAAGGGGAAACTAGCCATTCCATTTCAACAACTTATGTAATCTTTTTTTCTTGATATTGAGCATAATGAGAAGGGCTCATGCCTTTAGAGCTAATCCAAGGAGATGTAGCCCAGGAGGGGTGAAATCCTTTATCAATGGCTGGTGTATTATTGTTTGATACATGCTTCCATTCAATGTTTTAGTTTCATGTTTTAAGTTTTCTTCATGAAACTAACTTAAGTAAAAACACATAAAATTCATGCTTTTACTTGCTATTTTGGAGTCAAACCTCAAGCACATTTTTAAATTCTGATAAGGGGAATTATCATAACATTACTAATCTACCCCAATTTAGATCAGGTTGGTATCAGAGCTATGGTTTGCTTTGTGCAAGGAGGAATTGACTGTTGTTTGCAAGTGAATGTATTTTGACACTCATTGAGGAGAAGGTTTTGGAAAGGAGAGCAAGATTGTTACAATCTCTACCACCAAGCTCTACCTTGAATTGCAGTAGAAGCTTGAAGCACAGCATGTCCCAAGGAGGAGAGCCTGCAAGAATGTTAGAGGATGTGAAGGCTTTTAGAAAGTTTTTATTAGACATGGCAGAAATGGTGAAAGTCCTCCATGAAGAGAGGAATACCAAATATCAATGTGAAAGCTCTAGACCTCCAAGAGTAGAATGTTCTCCAAGGGAAGAAGGTAACAAGAATGGTGATAAACCACCACCTTCTCCACAATCTTCATGTTTTTCTACAACTATTATGCAAGATGCTAGTGTAGAAGGTTCCTCCGAGAAGGTAGATGGACAAGTTTGTACCTTTTATCCACATGATGTGGAAGATAAGGTTCTATCAACACCTAAATTCGAGGAGCTGAAAGAAGAGAGCCAAAGATTCCAAGAGGACACATCCAAAATCAAAAGGGAGTTTGAAAACATCTTTGTATGTCAATCAAAAGATGAGGCAAATGGTAATAATTTACATGCTTCTTCCTTATGCAGAAGTGTTAATGTAAATTCATTTGCAGCCTTTGAAAAACATAGTAAAGGAATTAGATCCAAGCTCTTGACCAAGATGGGTTACAAGGGAGGAGGCCTTGGAGTAAACCAACGAGGCATTAAAAATCCAATTGAGGCCAAGGAGAGACCTAAATATGAAGGCTTAGGCAATGTTGCAAAAGAAGAATGGTCTTCTAGTGACATCACATGGGTATCATGTTCCTTTTTCTGAAAGAAAGGACATGAGGAGGAAAGTTGTTGGGAGTTGCATCCAGAATTGGTTTCCGCTTGGTTCCTCAAGCGTAAGGAGGGCTAGAAGTGCAAAGCATCTCCAAAGAGAGATGAAGATGTTGAAGAAGAAGGGAAGATAAATTCTTCTTGCCACACAAGTTCCTTACGTAAGAAGCATAAGTGTAAGAACAACAAATAGAGGTATATCCATCCTGTTAATTCGAATGTTGTTCATAATGGAAAACAACACACAAATTTGAAAAACGTGTTGAGGAATATGTTTCCATGCACAATTTTCCTTTCATCTAGTCATTGTGTAGATAAATGTGATAAAAGGAAAGCAATCATCAAGAATATGTTTATGTCTACTAGAGTTGAGACCGAAAGGAGAAAATCTCATCCAAAATTAAAGGCAAGTGAGCCGAGAGGAGCTCAAAAGAATTTTTGCACTCACTGCAATATCAGTGGACATTGGGTCAAGAAGTGTTGGAAATTGTTTCCACAACTTCATCCTGGTAAGGGAAAGCAAATCATGCAAGCATTAAAAGAGGAAGTGACAAAAGAAATAGTAGTGCAAGATGCGATCATCCCTAAAGCAGCTTCAAAAGAAGAGAATTTTGAAATAGAGGGTTCATTAACCTGGTTGGGTATGAAATGGACGAACTATTTGCCCAACTAAAGTTTGTAAATTTCTGTTTTGCACTAGTTTCATATCCCATAGTTGGGTAATTTGTAAAAGTGATGCTCATAAATATATCACTTATATGCAACAGTGTTTTCTTTAAGCAATTACAATGCTAGTTTGGCTTGTTGATAGTCAATTTGAATGGAGAAATTTTGGAGTCAAGTTTATTCCATTTTGTAAAAAAAAAAAAAAAAAAGGCATTTTAAAACTGTTGTATGAGTAGTTGCAGCACATTTAGTATGTTCCAAATGTGTGTAGCACTCAAGTTATACAAGTATTCACTATGTGAAGCTTGTTTGGGTTCATTTGACAAAGTCTTTTAGGATCTTATCCTTGATAAGGATTTTGCATATAAGTAATTCCAAGGTGCTCATATTCTTGGAATTCTTCTTGGGAAGGATGTTGTGGATGGCTATAGTGACATGGACAAGCCAAGAAGAACATCAAACTTGAATTCTTTAGTCAAGTTATATTTTAAGTTCAGCTTGAGAAAAATCCAAGACAAGTACAAGTTAGGGCACTGCAAACATCGATTGGATCAAGTTTGGAAAAATGAAGGAACTGTACCTTCAAAAGTTGAACAATTGAAAGTAAAATTTTGGAGACCAAAAGTTTTTCAGTGGGGAAGAGTGATCAAGAGCTAAAAATTTGTCAAAAATTCAAAGTGTCAGAATTTTGATAAGCTTAGCTTTAGGTCGAAGAGCTCATCGTTATGAATCCAACAGTGTGAACGAGACTCAAATCTGAGCTTGTATGCAGAAGTTGGAGCAAGTCAAAGTCCAAATTTGACTTGTGTACATGGCAAGATTGGATGACGTTGCAAAGCCCTTCAACGAATGGGAAAGTGCCAAGTGGCAGGTTGACATTGGCCCTTACATATCGCATATCAGAGCAAAAGGTAGGTCGACATTAGAAATCAGCCCCCGAGCAGGAAGGATTGAGATGCGATAAGGCAATCTCAAATCGTGATCGTAATCAGAGAAGGGGAAGGTGTTGCAAAATTAGCTCCTAACAGGATGGGTTGTGATGCGATATTCTAATCGCATATCAGAGGAGTTGAGAATCGCCCCCCAGTTCAAGCATGATTGTGATGTGATGTTTCACATATCGCAATCGAAGAAAGTCCTGCATTACATTACCGTGGGTTCTCCACCGATGCGAAATGCTATAGGATAACCTCGACATGATGCGACTTTAGATTCCAGTTTATAACCCCGGCGGGTCCGCTACTATCACAATGTATGGAATTTGGTATCCACTGAGGGAAAGTGTCGATTGCGATAGGACTGCCAGATGTGATATGTTATATGTTGTGTTTCATAATCCCGACAGATCCGTGTATCACAGAGTGCCTATTGTTTGGGCTTGGGGTTATTCGCCAATTGCGATAAGCGATAAGTCTTGGATGCAATATGTTTCAAAGTTGTATTTTATAACTCGTTGGGTCTGCCACATCGCTAGATCGCATGTTACAATGTGTTAAGTCATGTGTATAGGGATTACCCTTGATAAAGCTGATTGCGATATCCGACAGGTATGTGGAGCCGTAGTCATAACTGTAGGACCTAACCACAAGTGTGACCATTGGGCCTTAACCGCGAGATAGGCGGGAAAGTTGGTGGGACCATCAAATTCGGCAAAACTACCAGATTTGACTCCAGATAATGATTTAACTGGCAGTAAGCCAGATTTCAAGGATAAAATTGTGGAAAACTGATAGAAGTCATAACTAAGGCAATTTTCGACCAAATGGGATGCAAAAAGAGGCTAGATAACCATTTTTGGGCATTCTGAACTCACTGGAACAGGTTTTAGGAGCAAAGGATCACTTTTGGATAGGATTTTTGTAAATTGAAGCCTATCGGTGCCCTGGTCAACCAGAGTGTTGATTCAGTTTATGGAGGAGTTCCAAGATGGAGATGACTAGGGAACGTTTTAAGGATGGATATCTATTTGAAAGTTTATAAACCTTGGCGAATCTTTGTAATCTATAATAGAAAAATTGGGATATTTTTGATGATATTTTTGTAAAAATATCTAAATGTCTAATTATATTATATTAATTTATATAGGATATTGGTAAGTTTTAAGGCAAAATAATTTCATACTGTAAAACTTGGGCGATTTATTTTTAGAAAAAATGGAAATTGGTAGATATTTTTTTGGGAAAAAGTATAGAGAATTAACCCACTTGTGAATATTAGCCCCCAGGGGTCTTCCAACCTCCATATGTTTTCTGCAGCAACCATTACAGCAGTGTTGTAGCTTTATTTCTTCTTTTCTCTATATGTGTATGGAGAAAGACACTTGTTTAAGTACTTCAAGTGGGTTGTTGTACTTGTTTATACCCTTGGTAGTTGGAGTATGAGGTCTTGATTTGAGAGCCCTTAGCTTGCTAATTGTTTCATGACTAGCTATAGGTTGTCCTATGTTTAGAGTGAGATTTCTTTGCAGAAGAATGTTTCTTGAAGGGGAAACTAGCCATTCCATTTCAACAACTTATGTAGTATTCTTTTCTTGATATTGAGCATAATGAGAAGGGATCACACCTTTAGAGTTGATCAAAAGAGATGTAGCCCAGGAGGGGTGAACTCCTTTATCAATGGTTGGTATATTATTGTTTGATACATGCTTCCATTCAGTGTTTTAGATTCATGTTTTAAGTTTTCTTCATGAAACTAACTTAAGTAAAAACACATAAAATTCATACTTTTACTTGCTATTTTAGAGTTAAACCGCAAGCACATTTTTTTTATTCTAATAAGGGGAATTAGCTTAGCATTACTAATCTTCCCCAATTGAGATCAAGCACCTAATCAAATAATCCTATGAGTAGCTTTCGAAGCCACACTGCTTCACAACTCACCAAACTAGCTGCAATATACTTAGCCTCTACAGTGTTCAGTGTGATAGATGTTTTCTTCTTGTTCATCCAGGATATCATAACATAACCCGAATTGAAGAAACATCCTAATTTTATCTTCATGTCTTCGGCATTTCCTACCTAATCAGAATTTGTGTATTAGCTGATGGGCCAAAATGAACCACCAACATTTAGGGAGTCTTCCTAGTGTAAAGTCCTAATTAAACTTCACATCATTTGGGATAGGAGCCTAATTTGGTATATGGGCTTGATTACCACCATGTGTGGTTTTTTCTCTTGGCTTTCAAATGAAACAAAATAAGTGTGATACCAAGCGCAAAATGCCAAAAGAATGAGGATGAAATCAACCCTCAATTGATAGCTTGCAGAACACAGTACAAGAAAGTAACAATAGAATAATGAGGAGCATGTATTAAGAAAGAATCAAATAGCTAAGTCTCACTAAGACATTCACAAGGAGGAAAGTGTTAGAAACCAACTGCAAATTAGTTTACAATTAATTGCCAACATCTGCATGGAATGAAAGAGCAGAGATTCAAAGTAAACATACAAGTTGCAAACAACAAATTAGTTCATTAATATGTGACCAACATGTAAGCAAACATTAGAGGAAATTTCAGCCTAAAAATGCACATGAAATTTTCATGTAATTTCCATGTCATAATATGTAAACCAATCAAAATCCTTTAAATTTAAAAAGAGGTACATGTATATATTTTTAAAGGAAAAGAAAAAAAACTACTTTTTTTTAATTGTATTTTTGGCTTATCTCCTTATAGGTTTACTCAAATTTCAAGTGTAGACACATGTTGAATGCGCAATTAAATTCTACATCCAACGAGTACTCATTATGCATACTTTTGAGAAGACAAACATTGATAAAAATTGCAGATAGATTAAAAAAGTGTGTTCTTGAAATTTGAGTAAACTTATAAGGAGATAAGCCAAAAATACAATTAAAAAAAGTAGTTTTCTTCTTTTCCTTCCAAAATTCATAACTCTTATTTTATTATTTTAACTATTATTTTATCATTTTTCCGTAGGAGGCCACTTTTAGTTGAAATTTCCTCTAATGCATGCATATACAACAAAAACATTGGATATCCATTACAAATGTCATTAATATGTATGGGAATCAATGCATTAATATTGCTACTCATTCAAATATATGTTCCACAAGGTCATCAAAACCCAAAAGTGTTTTGAGAACAATTCATATCATTTCTAAAACACAAACCCTAGCCTCAAAATCACTTAGCTTATCAGCTAGCAAGAGAAATAGTGCTCAAAGCCTAGAATGCTACAACTATGCTATAGAATTCCAATGCCAAAATCCCCTTTAAATGAGGCATACAGGTCTTTTTATGCAAATGGGCAGGTGACCATTCACGTCTCTCATGGATTTTCAAATTCCCTCATTGCCTATTTGACTCATAAGAACTTCCAAAGTCTAAATAACTCTTGGAATACTTTCAACATTTATTATTCTCATGAAA
Source organism: Pinus taeda (assembly GCA_000404065.3). NCBI lineage: Eukaryota > Viridiplantae > Streptophyta > Pinopsida > Pinales > Pinaceae > Pinus > Pinus taeda. The sequence continues at coordinate 68,594 of APFE030207115.1, read as the reverse complement.
TACATTTGTAAAGAGCTAAAAATATCAACAAGCTTTGATGTCATAGTATGAGGCTTTCTTGCTTAGTAACTATTCCAACAATTCTGACCTTTGAATGGTACTAGCTTCAACTTGTGGAAGGTGTATATCATCAATGAGTCCAAAGTCTTCATAATATTTTTGTATAACATTTAAAGATATTATTAATTTCTTCATCAAGGATCACCTCAACAATGTATAAGTTTACATTTAAATGCCCCATAATGCTTCTGCACAAATAACTAAACCCTAGTCATTAAATTCATAAAAGAAAAATAGGAAATGAGAATGATCGTTGTTGCAAGCTAAGACATAATTTGAAGTAATTGCCTCACTACCCTTCACAATTTTCAAAGGAATATTAGATTTTCTAAGACCTCCGCATATCTCTTTATGCCTTTTTGTGACTATGAATTTTAAAATTAATGGCATTTTCATGCTAAAATCGACCTTTACACAATTGTTGACATTTCTCATTAAAATAACAATATTATTTATAGTACGACCAATGGGACATAAGGGATTTAATGCCTTTGGGATGCAACAACTTTCAAACAGTTTCATTTCTACATCCATGCAACCACAATCAGAATATTAGATTGCAGTATATAAAATGGTTAAGTGTATTACTCTATATATCACATTGAATTGCATAATAAATATAACTTGCAATAGGAATTCAAAATAATTTGCATTCCTGAAATGTCGAATTCATTTTTTTTATGCCAAAGTTGATTATCCCTTCCATCTATTTGGTAAAAACAAAGTTGCCCACGCTTCCTCCTATAGCCTTGGATTCCAATGAATTTGTTCAAAATTCTACCATGAAGTATGCTCCATTTTTAAGTCGATGATTCCTTTGCAACTTGGTCTTTAGCAAAGCTTGATCATGAAATCCCTCCTTCCTGCACCATTATGATTTTAATCCCTTTTCACTCTTTGGCTTTCACCGGTGGCATAGGACATGCATGATATCTCAAGGCACAAATTGGAATGGGAACTCTAGTGTACCACGGGTTTGTATGTCACCGAGATAGTGAAAGATAGCCTAAATGTCTTGAAACATATTTGAGATAATGGAATATCAAATTAATGAGTTCATGAAGTAGTCAATAAGATTTGGAGATCTGATAACAATTATCACTCCAATATTTCTCCTTGCTTGTGGGAGCATATATCTAAGCCTAGTAGCATAATATAACCTAATATATTGTGCCATAAAATAAATGAAAACATTTAAGATGAATTATGCATGGCATAAGCATAGGTATGAAGGCAATGTGAATAAGAAAAGTCACCATATATATGACCAATCTCTATATGTCTTCAAGAATGTTGATCTTGCACAATACAACTAGAACAATAAGGTAAAAGATCATATAGAGAGAACCCATTGATATTCAATTAACATGATCAATATTGAAATTAATTCATTATTACCAATAATCATCCACTGGATCGCTCTCGTAGATTTAGCTAAGACTTCATCCCAACGCTATAGGTGGAAGCACATTTTTTTACGGTCACTTCATGTACTAGGAAAGAGAGGACACATCCTCATGTATTCCCTCATAATTAGATCAATTCATTCGAATCACAGTGGCTTTCAAGGTTCTAACGAAGGCTTTACTTGGGGTTTCATGTCGCATCCTTTCCCATACTGTCAAAACTGCTCTTTCACCATATCTTTGACAATCTTTGTGTAAGTTTCATGATTGACTAGGTGCAAAACCCTAGTTTTCATCTTTAGAATAATAATTGATATTATGCTTGTGCGTTTTCCATTTAATTGTTGATCACCACCAAAAATATATTAGACCAATTGTTCTTTCACAACTGACAAGGAGTGTTTGTTTCACTTCTTTAGGTAGATAATCATTATGTTTTCCATATACACCTCATCTAATTCATATTGTCGAGCTCGTCCAATTATTTAATAACACCACGATAATGATTATCAACATGGCCATTAAGTGCGACTAAAATATTATCAAATGTATAAATACTTGTGTGAGTTGGTAGGAATTGCAGGTCGAGGTTCCAAAATATTTATACTTGTGGCATTGATGTAAAATCCACATAAATGTGTTGTAATGTAGTCTGACCTTCTAAAATATCTAGGTAAATTAAATCCCCAAAATCCTATTGTATCCCAAAGGGAATTGAATGAAGAAAATGCAATGGTTTCTACACATTTAATTTCCTTGGAAGATGCATATACAACAATATTCTCATGCAAATTATTGGCATCATCAATAAATTCCAATCCTTCTCGTTTGGGTGCCAATGGTTTCTTCTCCCCTCGAGGAGTATATTGAATTACTTCCTACTCCATAGAAAATGTTGTTTAAAGTAATGAATGGAGGAGAGTTGTAGAAACAAGATCTCTGATGTGACGTAGATGAGAGCTTACAAACTTGACATCATATAAGGTTGTAAACATTTCTAATGAGAAATGACTTCTTGTAATATCACCAACATCTCCAATTTCTAAGTAAATTGTAAATTGATAATGTGAGCTATATTACATGACCATAATCAAGTCACAACAAGTATAAAATCAGGTCTCTAGAGCATCAAGAAGAAACTTCCGTAGATCCATCATAGAATCTCCAAGGTTGATCTGCAGTTCAAGTTTTCCCCATGGTCCCTTGGCCTTAATAGGATAAAAGTGAAGCTCCCCATTTCCTCGCTTATCTGCGTTACCGGAATCTAAATTCTCTTAATTTACGTACGAACTTGTTAATCTCTAGCATTATCCTGTTATTATAACACTTCATCGCATGGTTCTTTATAATTCTTCATTGCATTGTTTGATAATTTGGCATGCACTGATATGTTACCTCGTCGCATTATTTTATTACCTTTTATCACAACGTTGATACGATCTTTAAGAGCGCTGATATATCACCTCTTATTGCGACGTTTTAATATACTTTTGATACAACATTGATACAAGTCATCCGTGTGTTGATATATCACCTTGTTTGTTGTGTTTTGATATGCCTTTGATACAACGTTGATACAAGTCTTTCAACACAACTCGGTTATGGTGTTCCATGTAACTTTGTATTATTTTTCAATGCAACTTTTATATGTTTTGCAACGTAACCATTATATGATTTTCCAACACGAATTTTATATGGTTTGCAACATAACCATTATATGTTTGGGATCACTTTTCATCAAATCATATCATCGTAGCTTTGTATAGTCTCTCAACACCACCTTTGTATGCTCTTTCAATGTAACCTCTATAAATCACTCCTTCACATGTTTTGATATAACCTTTATCGTGTCTTTAATATGGTATCATTGCATCGTTTGTATCTCCCCTAGTTGACATATAACCTTGACATGCAATTAATATATCACCTCCTTATCGCATCTGATATATCCTCATCACATTGTTCTATACAACTTCTCGTATAGTTTAAGTATAATTTTTCTTAGTTGTTTCCTCAAATGCCTCACCTTCCACGAGAGCTGGTACATCTTCTTCATCATCGTCTTCTCCCTATGCAACTTTTGGTTATCATCATTATATATATATATATATATATATATATATATATCATTATTAATGCAATATTTGCGAAGATCATCCTGAGAACCTTGGACATCACAAAATCTAGAGAGCTATTTTTAAGTTCACATAAGAGACTTGTGTGTAGGTGAGTGTACAAATGCAAATTTCGAGCAACAAGTTTCTTCTTCTTTGTAGCTAACTAGCCATTTTGGTAAAATTATGAATTCTTGGAAAGATAGTGCACCTCTTTGTCTTGGGACCAACTTCAATAAACCTTTAAACCTATTTTTGACTTATTTTTTAGATTTCTTTTGGGCTACCCTTGTGGGATATCTTTACCAATAAATAAGCCTTTCTCCTTGGGCAATATTGGGGTACTTGGGATGATTCGAGAAGCAATCCAATAATTCTTCTTTAAATGCCTTGAAGAGGCTGCTCCAATGGTCTTCAAAAATCAAGTGGGTTGATTACAGTGTCTCACGTAATGTCTTTCCAAAGTCTTGTCAAATGGAAAAATTAATTGCACATATAAAATTCTAAAAGGTTACCCTACATGCCCAATATAATGTGAATTAGTGAAACTATGAGCCTTTTGATGCCTTATACAAGAGATATAACATAGCCTTTCACAACATTGAATTTTGAAGGTTTAAATGCACAATAGAGAACAAGATTGCAAGTACAAGCCAATTGATATGCCTCACATGTATTTATAAGTTCAACACATAATCTGAAAATTGAAGATTTACTCATGAATTCATGAAAATCTATATACATGCTCTCTTCTTTATTCATGATCAAAATATTTATGATAATTTAGATCTTGCATCGTCATCAAATTCCTTTAAAACAAAATGATATGCAATAACCACAAATAAAATGTTGGAATTTACATTACTTTGGTAAAAGGAACTCAGGCTTGAAAACCAATCCAATTTTCAAATATATATGCTAACTAAATGGGATTGATGTAAAATCCAACCTTCAACATGACAATATAATTAGTATGACTAAAAATTCTCATGAAATGCTCATGAAGGTTTAAGCTTGAAGATGAAAAAATGGAGATGAGATCCAAAGAGACATATGGTTGGACCTTCCCTTGTGTAACATAATATTTACGCCTATCATTTGCAATGCATACTATAGGGATATAAGGCTTATTATGCATGAGTAAGGCAACAATTTACCAAACCCTACTACATTAAATAGAATGAGAATTAATATGAATTCAAGCGGGTATATGTAATAGGCATCTTACAAGCATGATAAACCATAGAGTTTGATGGAAGCTAGGTCATTGAAAGATATGATTAATTTAAGACATAGACATAACCATTGAAACCTTGAAAAGAATAAGGGGACCCGAAATTTGGGTGTTAGGATAAAAAAATTGGGTGGTGATGTAACACCTACAATAATATCCCTGTAGTTGTACGTCACTATTTGAGACATATCTCAATCCATAATTGGTTGTACCATATAGACATCTCAACACATTCTTTTCTGCAATCCAATGTACATGCCTAGGTTCCACCATGAATTAGCTCAGAGTGTTCATTGCAAAGTAAATATCAGGGCTAGTATTAACCAAATACATTAGGGATCCAATCAACTATCCATACATAGAGGGATCCACCAAATCTAAGTCAAAGCCTCTTAGCTTCTTCAGATTAGTCACCATGGGAGTGGCCATGGACTTGTAGTCCATCATCCCAAATCTCTAAAGGATCATAATAATATACTTCCCTTGACCAAGGAAGATCTCACCCAATTTTTGCAACACTTCGAATCCTAGGAAGTAATGCATCAACCTAGATCCTTCATCTTGAACTCAGAGGTCAACTCCCTCTTACACTGCTCAATAATATTTTCTACCCCTATCAAAAACAAGTCGTCAACATATAAAAATAAGATCACAGGATCAAAATTAACAACCTTGTAGTAAATATTGGGATCAACATCACTCTTAGTGAAACCAAGACTTGTCAAGTATCTATCAATCTAAGAATACAAAACCCGAGGTGCCTGCTTGAGTCCACACAAAGCCTTCTTGAGTCTACAGACATAAGACTCCTTTTCATGTACCTGAAAGCCCTGAGATTTCTCTATGTACACTTCTTCCTTAATCACTCCATTGAGGAAAGTGGATTTCACATCCATCTAATGCAATTTCCAACCCATAATAGAAGAAATAGAAATAATAGTTTTAATAAAAGTGTATCTAGAAACTCAAGCAAATTTCTCTTCATAGTCATCTCCCTCTTTCTAGGAGAACCCTTTGTCCATGAATATCACTTTGTTCTTCTCTATGTTACTATCTACCACATGTTTATCTTATAGATCCATTTGGAAGTCACCACTGACCTCCCCTCAGTTCTCAACACAATTTCCCACACATCATTCTTCATTATGGACTGATACTCCTCCATCATGGCATCCTTCCAAACTTGTTGGTATGCTTTCTCCTTATAATTGGATGGATCAAAATCAATGATGTGACTCATCAGTGCTACTTATCCAAAGTGCTTCTTAGGATGCTTGTTTTCCCTGAAGGTGATTTGAATAGAAAGTGGCATCCACCCATGGTATTTATCCACCCATGGAATTTACCCATGGTGTTGTAAGTGGAATCCACCCATGGTATTCATTCACCCATGGTATTGTAAGTGGCATCATCCCATGGTATTCATCCACCCATAGAATTTACCCATGTTATTATAAGTGGCATCCATGTATGGTATTCATTTACCATGGAATTTACCTGTGGTATTGCAATTAAAAAAGGTTATAAGTAACAAATCACATTTTGTAAAAGGACAGATTGTCCACCACAATATAACTTTTACAATTATTCTCTGTTTTAATAAAAATTTCTTTGTGGTTTTGTTTACTGTGTGTTCTCTTTTTTTGGAATTTCAATTTTTCAAATCATGGGGGCCTCCTCCCAAGATCTAGATCAGTGGTATCATAGCAAGTTACAACTCCATGGGAATGAGGGTTTGAAGCACAATGATGGATGAAATCCAAAGTAACAACCTTAAACAAACTTCATGAAAGTGCCACGACCTCCAAAAATAATTTCATAAGGTGAAAAATATCTCATTTGAAAGGATTTTTTGTTAGCTCAAATAAATTTTTTCACAGAATTTGATTTTGTTTCCTAGTTTGAGACTTATAAGCAATTGAAGTTACATATGTCTGGAAAGTTGCGCGACTGCACGTATCATGAGGTTCAGGAATCATTTTCTCACTCCATAGGTCATAAAAGTTCAAGTGTCTTATATCAATGGAAATATCTCTTCAATACCTCAAATAGCTCTTTGAAGGCATTTGATTTCATCACCTATAGAAAAAGTTATCACCAAAGTTGCAGCAAGAGGTCTATTGCTAGAAAAAAATAATGTGAAAGAAGCTTTTACAACATCTGTTTGGATAGGAAAATCTACCAGACAAGCCACCATACTTTTACCAAGCAGATTGATAAGAATCATGGTTATGGGTCACCCAAAAGCCCAAGGTTATGGGTCAACTGCATAAAACCCTTGTCATCAAAGTCCATTTGCTAGGCCACACACTGTTAGTATCACAATTGGTCACAATAATTGCAGGGTATCTCTATCCTCGGATCTTCATTTGTCATGGTTATGGGTCATCCACAAACCCACGCTTCATTGAAGTTCATTTTCTAAGCTGCACATTGTTAGTATCACAATTGGTCATAAGCATTATAGTGTATCTCTAACCTCAGATCTTCATTAATCATGGTTATGGGTTAACCACACAAAACCCTTCTCTTTAGTGGTTCTTCATATTCAAAAAAGGCTTCTCAGGAGGGAACTTCACACAATGGGGACCATTTCTTCTTAAAGAGGGAGGAATGATCTGAATGGAAAGTGGCATCCACCCATAGTATTCATCCATCCATGGTATTTATCTACCCATAAAATTTACCCATGGTATTCATTCACCCATGGAATTTATCCACCCATGGAATTTACTTGTGGTATTGTAACTAAAACAGGCTATAAGTAACAAGTCACATTTTGTAAAAGGACAGATTGTCCACCATAATGTACCTTTTACAATTATTCTTTGTTTTAATAAAAGGTTTCTTTGTGGTTTTGTTTACCGTGTGTCCTCTTTTTCTGGCATTTCAATTTTTCATATCTTGGAGGCCTCCCCCTAAGATCTGTATCAGAAGGTGCCATGAAGAGTTCCATGCCCCTCTGCATCCTTCAATGTACCTCAAAGCCATACCAACCTCTTCTTGGATTTTGGAACAATGCCCCTAAGTGGGTCCACTGGCTCAGTGGGCCTTTTTGTGTTTTCATAATTATCTAAAAGATGTTCCACGGGTAAAGAAGGACCTAAACCCACATCCTTGGGAGCCTCCTACTCCTCATCATCCTAAGACACCATTTGGATCTCTAGTAGGTTTCATCCTTTCATTCTACCCGATTCTCTTCTCCCTTTGAACTAGAAGCTCATCTAGTCATGTGGCATGGTTCTAGATCTATGTAAAGTTTCTCCCTCTTGAACACAAATCACTCTTGCTGAGCTAAAGCTTGATCCTAGGGGAATCCTCTTAAATGCTCTTTAAATCTCATGGGTTAATTTTTTATGAACATTAGTGGATGTATGTTGATAGTCACCCCACACATATTCTCTAACCATTTACTCATTGTTGTTATGAGGTTAAATCTCTCATCATATGAAAATTTGTATTTTACTCGATTGGAATTAGGGTATAATCCACCCACATAGTGTTTGACTTTTTAAATTGTTCCTCCATAATTTATGTAATTCTTCGCATAAATTTAGGTGGAAGTAAAAACTGAATATGCAGTACATTCTTCATATTTCGATAATTAAGCATATTTACCAGGAATTACTACCCACCATAATTTATGAAATTCTTTGCATAAATTTAGATAGGAGTTTAAGTTATAAATATTGTAACAACCCCAAAAATCTAACACTAGCCACCATAATTTATGACTTGATACCATGTTGATTTTTCTAGTGCTAATTAGACAAGCACAATTTTCTACAACTGATAATTACTTCAAATGATATATGATATTACTTTAACACACTCTAGGACATCATTAAGAAATTACACTCAAGAAATTCAATTGGTCAAACATTGTCTCATAAATTTGACTCCTTAAAAACTTCTACCTCTTCCTCAAATTTACTTCCCAGATGTGAGAGAGAGAGAGAGAGAAATGTGAGTGATGAGTGTGTATGAAAATGAGAAGTTCAAGTGTCTTTTTATAGTGATTTTAGGGTTCCCAAGAGGCACATCTCTTTGTGAATAAAATTTAAAACTACTTCTAATCTTCTTTCTTTTAATTTAAAATTTAATTTTTGTTTCTTTTAACTTGTGTAGCTGGGGAATAACTCTCGCAGCTACCCAAAAATCAACACAAAGAGTATTCAAAAGGCATGTTTATGCATCTCTTAGCAAAAAGCATCATGATTTTTTTAGTTCACTAAAAGAAAAGGATTGATATCCTTGAGACAAAGTGTAATATGCCCCATAATCTAGATCTTGTTCTTTGAAAGGATACTTTATCTATGGCTTCAAATAATTTAGTTTATGTATGAATTCAAAGAGGAGGAAACTATTAGCTCACGGGGCATAGAATAGATGGTGATGGGTGTACATTTTAAAGGCACTCTATGATGTGAAGGTCACCAATTCAAAACTTTGTGGGCAAAAATCCATCCATGTTAAGGGTTGGTGTGGCCTAGGCCGAGTGCAATCCTTGGGTGATTTTTACAACTTAGATGCCCCTGTGTCACAGTTTATCAAGCCAAATTTTAAGCGTTTAGTCATCTTAAGGCTCACATGACTTGGCAAATAAAAATAAATAAAAAAGAGGAAGAGACTATCCACTGGAAAAAAAACTAATGGAAATTGAGAAGAAAATCTTCCATCAATATGATGATGGTCATAATGAAGTAGATAATATTCATATTCATCATTAACTTTTATGTATATATTTATTTTATTAGATTTCTAGGTGTTTTTATGAAGAAAATCACTTATAAACTAGCTTGGAACATATATTTCTTAGTCAACTATAAACTTCTTTTTGTAACCTCATAGAATTGTTGATGCTACTAGAGATATTTGAACCATCTCTATGTAACAACCATTAACCTTGGCTACAAATTTTTAAATGTATAATAAAATGTATTTTTCACTTAAAAGAATTAGAATTCATTTCACAAAGATTATTAGTTTGGTAAACATATTCCATGCAAAATATTTAACATAAAAATATCAAAGGGGGTAGAAATCTTTCAACTGGATTTCTTGCGTATGTTTTGGTAGGGTTATATTTTATATGCCTATGTGAACCATCCATTTGAAATTATTTTGAATGTCCCTTCCAATGTGACTCCTTAGTGTTGCAGTGATCACCATGTGAAATATAACATGCTTCTTTGACAATAGAAATTGTATTCTCATTGTTGCAAAGGTCACCATGTTAAATATAACATGATTCTTTGATCATATAAATGGCATTATATTTACTCTATAAGGAAGAACAACAACTATTGTCATTAGCAATCATAGTTAAGTGTTTCCATTGATATAAATCAAATTCAAACTTATATGATTGATGGAGACAGTTTTGCCTAATTAATGTTACATTTCAAAGAAGCATTATAACTCTATATTTATACTATGATAAATAGTAAACCAACTATAAATTGAATAGAAGAGTTTGATTTATTATTTACAATACCATGATTGAAAATTAGAGGGCAAGTAAAATAAGGAATTTGGCTTCCATTCCAATACCATATATCTTGTCTTAATTCAAGCCTCTATTGTCTTAATTCAAGGGAGTGACATGCATGCCATTTGGTAATAATGGACTATATGCAAAGAAATTGATAGAAATTCAAATGAGGCTCTTCTATCATAGTTAAAAGTATATATATATATATTGGCCTATCATATCTCTATATAAGTGTTTGGGTTTTTTTTCCTAAGAAAAAAATCGTAACATCTCATTAAAGCATGAAAAAGTTACATTTTGTAGATGCATACCCTGCATTCACAAAATCTGTCTAAGAAACAAAGTTTGAAAATTCTGACCTCTTACTAGTTAATGATCTAAATACATGGGTGTGCACTATATAAATTGTTGGAGTGTTCATAAATATCGGAGACATACACTACAAGAAGAAAGGACATTGGTTAGGGGTGAAAAATGTCACCATAAGCTCATTGGTGACAATCAGAAGAGCCTTCGTCACCAAAAACTGAACATCACCAAAGGTGTCATGCCAAAAGTATAGGTGTTGTGGTGATGTTCAAGGTCTGTCACCGATAATTATTTATAATTATGGATAGTGACAGTTACCATTTCATACGAAAAATGGTGACGAACTTTAGCCTCGGTCACCAAAAAAATAAATGTCGCCAAAGATGGTGTTGCCAAAAGTATAGGTGTTTTGATGACATTCAAGATTAGTCACAAATAATCATTATAATGATGGATAGTGACCATCACCATTTCATATGAACAATAACGATTTATTGTGATGGACCTTTCATGTTCGTCACTGTTGATGCATATATTTGGCAACATTCATTGATCCTCACCATTTCATAATTTTGGTGAGGGTAAAAAAATGTCATGATAAACTCATTGGTGACATTCAAGGTCCATCACGAATAATGATTGTAATGACAGATAGTGATTGTCACCATTTAATATCATCAAACAATGATTTATGTTGATGGACCTTTCATGGCCATCAGTATTGATGTGTATATATGGTGGCATTCGTTGGTCGTCACCATTTCATATTATTGTGAGGGTCGAAAAATGTCACCATAAGCTCATTCGTGATGGTCAAAAGAACCTTTGACACCAAAAATTGATTGTCATCATTTCATATCAATATCAGGGCATGACAGAATCGAACCACCAACCTCCTGCTTGTAAAGTAGATGCTCTTCCATTGAGCTAACACCCTTTAAAAAATTATAATTTAAAAAATTAGACCTTGAAACTTTATAAATTGTAAATTCTACAACTTTCGATAAATTAGAAAAATTAGAAAAGTCTTGGAAAATCTTTTACTAAACAAGCGAAATAGCATTGACATTGCAAGTCCCTGCCTAATGGTTATGGAAGTTATGAAAAGTGGGTAGAGAGAAAAACAGTTACATATAAAAAAAACTCAATATGTTCAATTGAATACTCAATTAGAAGTGAAACTTTGAAAACATTTATAGCCTATAAATGACCTATAACTACCAATTGCACCATATTTAAAGGAAACATCGTAAATAAAATAGTGTATGGAAGAAGAGAATTGATGAAGACAGATGCATATGTTATAGTTTGAGTGAAAGAAAATCTAAATGTTGTTGTTGTTGGGTGACTTTTTATAGTTGGGACCTTTATCTTTCCTTCATCACGTAAAAATTCAACTAAAAAAATTAAAAATTTTAGATATCCGAATGATATCTAAACTTCTATGCAAATGTAACATGGATCTCCTCGAACCATGAACCACTAGAGAATAAAGAACAAAAACAAAAAGAATTAGCCGGAGACAATGACCAGGGAAATGTATAATTTAGAATGGAGTGGGATATTGTAGGGAAGGAACAAAGTTGAGGTGACAGCTCCCCTGACGTTAGCGACCCGATCCCGGTGACCCCTCCTCTTGTCACCCAATGGGCTACACCAGACGCCTCATCCTCCTCCTCCGCCACCCTCCTCCCCTGTCGACACCCTTTGCCACCCTCCCTTGTTCTATTCTGCATTAGTCTAAAACCAAATATTTTGAACATTGCAAATTTTTTGTTTGTGCACACATTGGACCATTACATTTTCCCTAATATACCAGCTCCAAAAGGTATTCCATCATGGTTTCACAGAGAATTAACCTCTCTAGAAATTGTAGATGCATGCAATCTTACAAAAACAACATGTTAGCATATTTTGATGTGGACATTTAGACATTAACTTTAGGGATCGACAATTACAAACTAGGATTTATACTTACAAGCATCTTCAAGCACAATTTTGAACAATTTGAACTTGGCAACTATGCAAAGTACTTAATTTACAATTTTAATTCCAGGTTTTCTCTTACAAGCATATATACATTGGTTCCTAGAATAACCTCAACAACCAATTCTAAAGATTTCCAAACAAATGACAATGTGCATGTAACAATTGCTTGCATTAAAATTGCAATAGAAAAGTTCATAAAGCAATTTCACCTTCTGCTATAGATTTAATGAGAAGAGCGCAAGAGTTTCTTTATCTTGCTGCAATATACTTCAGAAGGCACTCCATGAACATAGTTATGGTGCATTTTCCATTTTTTATTTTTTTTTTGCCAAAGAACTATTCATTTACAGGCAAAAATTTGGTTCTTTTTGTGGGATATAACCCTTTTTCTAGCGAGGGAGATACCAGCTTTTCAAATTACATCAACTCTTCAACTTGTAATTTCTTTTCAAGAAAGTCACTAGTTCTTGCTGCAACACAAAACCAAATCAGTATAGTTTAGAGAAACATTTCAAATTAAGATATTTAAGAGCTCTTAACCAGAAGATTCTAAGGCTCAAGATGTTATCCAAGTAGTGACTTTGGAGTCCTTAATACAGTTGGGAAAAGATAAATCTAATGATTTGCATGCAGTTTGGTAGTGAAACATCTTGTTGTAGATGGAAAGAATTCATTCAATGTTGCAAGTTCTACTTTCATACTTTTTAGAAGCCCACAACACTTACCAAAAAAGGTCTACAACATTAAACTAATCAAGAAGATAATAGCTCCATGCTTTTCTTTTGAAACATTAATTTACAGAAATAAATAATATGTCAGTTTGACAATAATACATCAGTTTGAAACATTAGAAATCTATGTGTGGACACCATCTTTGTGAAAACAACTTTCAAACAAAGCAGGGATTATTTGGAGACTCCAAGTTATAGTCTTATAGATTGTTATAAGTACACCTTAACTCTAGTTCTCTAAGCATGGAGAAATTTGCACCTTCGTTTCTTTTTTATTGCTCTTAATGGTTAATATATCTTGAGTTAAGATGAATCTACACTGGTATAGAAACAACACATCACTATTGATATAGAGTCAAGGAAATCATTCAAGATAGGGCAAGACTTACCATCAAACATAATAGAATGCAACCTGTTGCTCTAGGAAATATGGAGTACTACCATTGTAGGTGTTGAAACTTTGGTCCATTAATGAAAAGTATAGGCATTCCAGCAACTGCAAATAATGCTCCAAAATTTAGATATTTTATAAAGACATCAAATCAACTTTGTGTCACAAGACCAACATCAAAGTGAAGTTACAACAAATTGAAGCGAATTTGACTGAAAATGCAACAACAGAATGAGGTTTAAGTGAAATTGATTCCAAGCAATGTGATATTGTATAGATACAATTTCCAAGAATGGAATAAATGAATTGAAACACACTAGGAGGATGGAAAGAACTGGAATATATCATGAATGCCATAGATGCAGCTAGGTTGCTAGGGAAACATTGTGGGCAACCCAACCTAGGCCAAAAACAGCTAATGCAATCACTCCAAGTGTAGCACAACCAATATGAGAAACAAACATATTGTATTTCTGCATATGAATTTCAAAATAAAAGTTTTCAAATTTACAAAATGCTCAAAAAGAGGTTGATTTAATATTGTATTTCTTGTATTAGATGGTTTAATATAGTACTGATTTTACATGAGAAATTCAATATGTTTACAGTAATTTTAGAGCTAGTGTTTAAGGTTGAATTCAACCAAATCACTTTTGCAATTGTGATTTCTACTTTCTTTGAGATATTGCTCAAAATAGAAAAATGGATCATAAATGTTTAAAGCCTACCTGTGTTGCCGATGAGGTTGGAGCAGTAAACAACATAACACAAAAAGCACCAAAGGGAGTAATTGTCAATTTCAGCCCTTTGGGTACAATCATAATATCTATGAGTTCCATGATTTCCATTGCTACAAATACCCCTACACATATCAATGGAATAAGCTGAGCCGATTTAGGCCCCAAGAGAAAAGCACAACTTTGACAACACTGATTGACCTGGACAATTAGCCTTATTTGAGTCACAAAGGACAAGATATCATCTCTTTTAATTTCAATATGACCCTCTATTTAGGAAAAATTTAAGGAAACTTACCAATGCAAGACATCATCTTAAATCACCTTATGAACTAATTCCCATTTTTTCCTAGAGTGAGTAGAGATGTGTGTGCTTCGTACTGAATCTGTAAAACATTTCTTAAGCGAAAATGAATACAGGGAGTAGCTAGTCTTTTTTATTACATTTTTCCTCTATTTTGTCAAGTGCAAAGAAAACATCTTAATTTGAATTATTGTATGTAAATAAGATTTAATCTCCTTTAATCCAATTTGCCTCATCCAAGAGTCGATACTTGGTTCTAAAATTGAACGTAAGTTTTGTCCAGTTTGTGGTGATCCTAACCTAATATAATAATTAATGTTATTAAGTGCATCATCCCAAAAGACAGGGCTACATGAGCACCAGTAAACTAGCAGAGATATAAAACATGAAAAAACATTTAACACAGTGTCAAAATTCTTAGTCTTAGTATTTGGAAATTTTCTCTATAATCTCTTGAAGTGTAACCCCCTTGTAATTTGGGAGCAATGCTCCTCCTAAACAATATTTTAATTATACTTTCCATACAGTCAAAATTTGGCTATACTTGATATTATGGGCATATATTATTAGCCATATATTTGATACTTTGAGAATCAGATAGCAGATCATTACATAGTGAGTAGAACATGGAATTTTTAACCTAGCTAACATGACTCTAGAATCTAAAACAAACATTGATTATTCAACTAGCCAAAACAAAAGTAGCCCCAACTATGAATTTCCCTTGTCTTTATCATGTTCATGAAGCTAAACCCTTTTGTAATTTCCTCCAACAACATGGTTACATCACCATTTCCTTTCACATAAGGTTTGATAGACATTTTTCACTTTCATCACTGAAAATGGGTTTCTTGATCAGGCTGTCTACCTCCTGCTTAATTTTCGGTCCTCTATGAACAAGGCATAATCCTAACATTTGAACCCTTTTGAAAAGGGTGAATTGAAACATTCCCCATGTCACCAGGGTTGCTACAGACAAAAATATAAATGTTAAAACTATAATCATCAAAAATTATAAAAGGGCTTGTAGCAAACTACCAAGCAAAAGAGAGAACAAATTTTGTGCCCCGGGCTTTTCCAACTTAAATTTAAACTAAAGGATATAAGGCAAGAGGTTGCTAATTTGTAGAAGCAAGAAAGTCCTTTGTCATAGTTAGGTTGGCATTTGAGAAATTGGTTTGATATGGAGTCAACAAGGTAGTTATGGAAACACTCAAGGAAAGAGAAGCTGGGATAAAAGTAAAACAAAATTGCAGGGAAAATGTTTTGTTAAATAACAGTTATTAATAGTAAATAGAAAAAATGAAACATAAAAAAAAAGACCATAATTAAGAATTTATCAGTTAAACTTCAATATCAGATTCCAAAGTTAAAGCTATCAAATGAATCCAACTAATCGAATTGGAATTCTCCAAAAACCAATCCAAATAAGTGATGGCAACAATAAAGGGACACATACCTAGATGACCAATGGGATGCCTTCTTCTAATATAAAGGCAGACTTTCAAGCTTTTAATGAAACATACACCATTGACTTAGATGTTTGTTACTTGTTGTTACAGGAATGTATCAACAGGAAAACCCCATCAGAAGGCCATAAATTCCACGCCCAGATGCTCGTCATGGGAGTATTAACCCAGAGTTTTTTTTTGGTAACTAAGCTTGTCAGCATGTATGCTTATTGTGGAAGTATGAAGGGCAGACGCCAAGTGTTTGAAAAAATTCCCAAGCGAAATGTTTCTGCATGGAATTTATTTTTGGAGGTTGTGTTAGGGATGGACAATGCCAGGAAGCCCTTAAGTTGTATTACCAAAAGCAACAGGGAGGACTAAGTGGAGACAGACCTTTCCAATTGTCCTCAAGGTGTGCATTGAGATTACAACCCTACAATAGGGCAGGGAGGTTCATAGTTACATGGAACACCACAACTACAAGATATTTCAAAATTAGAAATTATGAAGAGGCAGGAAAGGTACTTGATGAAATGGAGTTGGGAAGGTTGAAACCTAATATTATAATTTGGAGCGCGATGATATCCAAGTATGAGCAGAATGGTCATGAAAATAGTGCAATGAAATATTTTCTAAAATGCAGTTGATTGGAGTGAAAGCCAATTTAGTCAATATTGCCAGTGCTCTCGCTTCTTGTGTAGAATTGGCAATGTTGCAACAATAAAAAAAATGTATGATGTATATGAAGTGTTTGCCAATATGCCAAAGAGGGATCTAATATCATGGAATGAAATAATTTCTTGTTATGTGCATTGAATGGATATTGTGATGAGGCGTTGGGACTCTTTTATCAACTTCAAAATGACAGGAATCAACAGATGTAATTAGTGCGATCATTGTGAGATATACTGAATTTGATCATAGTGTTGAATCGTTGAAACTCTTCAGTTGAATGCAAGTTGCAGAGGTGAAGCCTAAACCTATTACCATAGCAATTATTTTTCCTTCATGTGCTGACTTAGTGCATTTTCAATGTGGTTATTGAATGCATGGCATGAGGAAGATGCCCTAACACTTTTATGAAATAAAAGAAGCAGACATTAAGGTAGGCCATATCATCTTCAATGATATTTTATCTGCCTGCAACCAAGAAGGACCAGTAGATGAAGGCTAGCATCATTTTGATTGAATTAGTAGAAAGTTTGAGGTGAAGCCTAGAGTGGAGCATCATGCATGCATGGTTGACCTCCTCATCTACTCGAGACACTTGAATGGAGCATATTTGATATTGTCAAACATATATGCTACTTCTATGGGATGTTGTAGCCAACGTGAGAAAGATAATGTTAGATAAGGGAACTAGAAAAAAGGAACCAACATCTCATTTTCACAGACAGTTTTAGCTGCTGCTAACTTAGGATTTTTTTAAATATATCATGGAAACTATTTGAAATTGTTCTTGAGTTTCAATGATAATACACCCTCTTCATTTGAATTTTGCCTCTCTGAAATCATGGAGAGGAGAGACATGGAGGAGTTACAACTTTGCATGCTTCCTCAACAACCTTCAAGGTGGTTGGAAATAGATAATCATGATAAGCTCCAAGCGTTGGATAAGTCTTGGTTGAAGCCTTATGTTTTAAAAGACGAATTCTTCAGGCAAGTCCTCGGCCAGCAAGGGAACATGACAAGTTGTTGCCTCAGGCTTGCATATTTTTTTGGGCTTGTTTGTCTGTATTCAAGGTGGTTTTGTGGTCAGAGAACCCTAGAGGAGTGCATGATTTGGTCTTGCAACACATTTTGGGAGGCACTATAATTGTTTTTGGTGGGATTCTTTCTTATTCAATTGATTACTATGTCATGACAAGACTCAACTGAGAAGGTGATGAATTCCATGGATGTTATAGGGATTTGACAAGAATCTGCAAGGTCTGGGAGACTAATAAAGTGAAGATATGATTTTAATTGATACTTCAAATGTGACCAAGCTTAAAAATCAAGATGGTTCTCGTGTAGAGGGTAAAAAAAAACAACAGAAGAAAAAACACTGAGACTTTGTGCACCTCTAGAAAGTAGTTCTACGTTGCCTCACATCTATTGTAGATATTGCAAAACTCTCATATATGCCCAAAAATGGGAGGAACATGATCACAACATTATTTTATTTCCCTTTATTCTCTTCATTTATGAATTTCATGGCAAGTAAAATCATCATTTTCTTCTTTTATTTGAGCATTATATGGAAGGCTTCATGTAATTGTTTCACAAGGTGCTAGAATTTCTTTTCATGAGAAAATTATTCAACACTCCCTAATTAATAGGTCCTACTGGATCCTGTTCCAGCTAATACTTAAATATATCATTCCATAAACTCTCCTCCTTCCAGATTGTAAATTGAGTAAGTGGGCTTTCTATATTTTATTTCCAACCAAAGTTTGTGCCTGCCCCTTGGTGCTCTTGTGAATGTGTAAATCCAGGGTCTAAGTGTTCGGTGTCAAGTTCTTGGAGGTATAGATCGATCAAAGAAATTGGGCATGGACCAATCAATATACTCATATGTAAACGACATGCTCAATGTTTTCTAGTGGGAACATGGAAGATAATAAATCTCATTCATTGGATTGATGGGACCTTCTCAGCTATCGCCTATGAATTGATAAAGGCCTTCTTGGTGGATTTATATCTCTTCCGATGGTAACATTGGAAACTCACATGTTGTTATAGCAAACATAGAAGTGATTTCACAGAAGGTAATGTCATCACAGAAACCAGGTCACTGCCTGCACGAAGACATTCAATACATTACATAGTTGCAATGGTTAACATCACATAGTTCCTTCCCAGAGAGTTCCTTATCTCTATCTCTTGGTCTAACCGGTGAGTGATTATGTAAGAAAGATATTTGGGTGCTAGGTAGAGCGTCTAGAAAGCTTCAGGTATTGGAAAGGTGCTTCCACAATTGAAACAAGGTCGAAAGGGATGCTTGATATACTTGAAGACTTCTTGAACTTCTTAGAATTTGTAAATTTTCAAATGGATGTGAGCACTTCAACATTAGAAAAGCAACAAAGAATAAAGAACTTCAGTGGCCCAGATAACAAAATTTTTATTTTTCTTATTTCAACTCAGACGGGGGGGTTGGAATCAATTTTCCAAGTGCAGATATAGTTATTATATATTATCTACATTTTATTTATTTATGAGCTCAATCATGATCTTAGAGGATAGGCCAAGAAAAAATGGTGATTTTATATCAGTTGATAAGAAAGTGTTCTGTTGAGAAGAGAATATTGCAGCAGTCAAGAACAAAGATGGATTTGGAGAATCTGGTGATGAATCTTTGTAAAAATGAGAATTTAAATAATTATCTAGATCACAAAGAACCTTTGTGTTTGTGGAGATTTTCACAATACCACCAAGTTCATCTCCAGAATTGTCAACTGAAAAATTATTGTGAGGTATTATGTTCTTATGCAATTACTAATAATGGCAAACCATGTAGAAATGTTGTTTATAATGTGAGAAGAGTTCATTGTACAAAGATCAATGGTTCAAGATTTTTGGTAATACATGACCCGAACCAAGTTTCATTAGTTTACTTTGTTAACCAAAACAAGTTTCATCAGTCTATGAAGTACATATGACATTCTAACAGCTCACTAGGGTGTTTGCACTACCTATTTCTTATACTCAAGGACAAAGGTTTAGAAAATATAAATATGATAATAGTTCAACGAAGTAGGTGACGGACCCTCTAAGAAGTGAGGAGTCTTTGGGAATAGACACTCATTTAAAATAAACAAGCTCCAAGAGTCCATTTCCAAAAATGGGAAATAATGCTTTCGCAAGTGAATTGGCCAAAATGTTTGTAAGCATTTCTACATCATTTATTTATACTCCTACTCAGTGTGTTAAACAATAGATGAAAAATGGTTTACAATATTGCAACAATTGGTAAGTCTATTGGAATTGGATTTTCCATTTCCAGAGATAGATCTCCAACAACAAGAAAGTAATGTGAAGACAACATATACCACCTGGGTAGACTAGACTGGACTAGAAATGAATAAAATTCAATGCCAAGTTCCAAAAATTGTTAAGTTGTAAGCAATAGAATAGGAAGGAATGCTTTTAGCTACTTGAAATCAATATCATCATGTTGTGTTAGATTAAGACTTCCATTACATGATCAACTGGGCAAGAGTTGGCACAAGTATCAAATTTTGTAGAAGTAGATTGTTGAGAGGCTGGCCTATTGGAAACTGTCAAAAAGTTACAATGCTTGAACTTGGTAATTGTAGAGGTGCCAAAATTGTGGACTCCAATAAATTTATCTCATTGAATTTTCCTAGTTGGATAACAATTCAAATAAAATATGTTATTGGCTCTACTGACAGTTTGCTTAGATGCACATGTACAGGAGAAAAATGCTAGTTTTTCTAATATATATTTTGTTCATCTAGCCATAAATGAATAATGATGGAATTGAACTAACCTTATCTGGATGTACACGGTGAGTGTCACTAAAGATGTTTGTGGATGGTGCTCAATAAGTTTCAGATGGATGCATGTGGTGTATGGAAACTATGGTCTCATAGCATTCTATTGCTACTCAACAAAATTTTTACCTTGTCACCAGTGTTTCCTAAAGGTAGGATGAAGGTAGCAATTACTTTGAAGAGGATGAGTATGAATTTGATCTGCTTGAATGCATATGAATATGCTCAATATAGATCAAATAGATGTGGTTAAATGAAACCTTGGCATTGATGGACAGACTTCTGTGTTTGAAAGACATGAATGTCAACAAGGGTGTTTTGGCTTGAGTGTTGTTTAGGGGTTGTTAGTTTTAAAATTCTGGATACACATCAATCTCTCAATGTGCAGCCATCACGGTCAGCAATTATTTTGACCAGTCTACCTGAATGGTGGCCACAGCGACATACAGAACTTCCTAACTTGTTTCATCTACTTGAGATTCCAAGTGGTTTCACATCTTACAGTTTGTTGAAAGGATCAACCACCCACAAAAACTTCCACCATGAACAGTGATTCATCAATCTACAGGTTGCACACAAGGCCCTAGTTGGAAGTGTGTTGAATCTTTTGAAGAGGTTGGTAATAGCTCGACTAATAGCAAAAATTTTGAGCAAAAGAAATAACATATACAAACAACAACAAAATTAAAAGTATTCCTACTAAACAACTACATTCATATACTTGCCTCTCTCCAAGTCTTGATGGTACCCACTAAGAAAATTGTTACCAACACCACATGGGGAACTCTACAAAGAAAGTACGATGTGATGAGGGGACTTTGATCTCATCTATCTTCATTGGTATGTTGATCTTTAGGAAACACATCCCTCTCAAATTGAACCAAGGTCTCACTTCTAACTTGAAGTTAGTCGAATGTTGAAGTTTCCATCAAGGAGGATTATCAATATAGAAGAAACCAATAATGTCTTAGTATAAGAATAATCCCACCTTCCTTGTAAGAGAAAGACTGAGATCCCTCATCCACCTTCTAGCCTATAAGTAGGCCATGCAAGAAATAGTTTATAACTACAAAAAGTAGGTAAAGACTTGAGAAAGGCTTCCTAATTAGGTGGGACATGCATGTATCTTCATTGGGGACCTCAAAGAAAAACAGAAAGCCCATGATGCATAGGTCAAAACTCAACAAGATGATGAAGGCACATGTCTTATGGACATGGACCCCTCACAATCATCCATATCAACCATCAATAGAGGCCAGATCCCTATTCAAGAGTTTAGAACAAATCTAGCCAGGGCATGGAAGGTTGTTAACATTAGACAATTCAAATATGACCAAAAATTAAGTATGATCATTCAGTAAACAGGGAGAACAATGTCCATACCTAACTTGGCCCTTCCCTCTATCACAATAAAAAAAAAAAAATCCATCTCAAATACCTATAAGATCTACTAACTATGGATTCTTCTAGCATAGTGTTGTCAGAGGAAAATGAAAACAAATATCAAAGATATGGTAAAGTGATACCGGAAATAGAAATACCAAGTAGAAAAATTATGGAAACAAAATTGGATGCTCATAGCTGAGAATGAGGCATTAAAACTAGAAAAGACCAACCTGGAAGGTTACGAATCATATATTGTTGAAGTTCATTGATCATATAAAGAAATGGTGAGGAAGTCTTACCTTTCCTTCAACAAATGCAGAGAACCTCTACCAAGTTGCCACCACTAAGGGAGAAGGTGGAGGAAAAAGGGATACAACTAAAAGGAGTATCAAGCATGATTTATCAACTCATAAATTTCCCAAAAAGAGTATCATGATGCTGCTTCTAAAGAACCTAAGATTAGTGAGGATTAAATTAACTATGATTATGTAGAAGTTAAACAAGCCCTCAAAGCTTTAGAATATGTAGGAAATGATGTAGCCTATTGTTATGACCTGGTTGGAAGCATGTTGAATCTTTTGAAGAGGTGGGTAATATCACCACTAACAGTAGAAATTTTGAGCATAAGCAATAACGTATACAAACAACAACAAAATGAAAATTATTCCTACTTAACAACTACATTCATATACTCACATTCTCTCCAAGCCTTGATGGTACCCACCGAGAAAATTGTGACCAACACCACATGGGGAACTCTACAAAGAAAGTATGATGTGATGAGGGGACTTTGATATCATCTGTATTTGTTGGTATGTTGATCTTTAGGATGAGAAACACATCCCTTTCATATTGAACCAAGGTCTCACCTCTAACCTGAAGCTAGTCGAATGTTGTAATTTCCATCAAGGAAGATTATCAATATAGAAGCAACCAATAATTTCTTAGTATAAGAATCATCCCACTTTCCTTGTAAGAAAAAGACTCAGATCCCTCATCCACATTCTAGCCTATAAGTAGGCCATGCAAGAAATAGTTTATTACTACAAAAAGTAGGCAAAGACTTGAGAAAGGCTTCCTAATTAGGTGGGACATGCATGTATCTTCATTGGGGACCTCAAAGAACAACAGGAAACCCATGATGCACAGGTCAAAACTCAGAAGATGATGAAGGCACATGTCTTGTGGACATGAACCCCTCACAATAATCCATATCAACCATTAGTAGAGGCCAAATCCATATTCAAGAGTTGGGAAGAAATCTAGGTAGGGCATGAAAGGTTGTTAACATTAGCCAATTAAAATATGACTAAAACTTAAGTATGATCATTTAATAAATAGGGAGAAAAATGTCCATACCTAACTTGGCCCTTCCTTTTATCACAAAAAAAAAAAAAAAAAAAAAAAAAAAAAAAAAAAAATCCATCTCAAATACCTATAAGGATCTAATAGTTATGGATTCTTCTAGCATAGTGTTGTCATTGGAAATGAAAAAAATATCAAAGATATGGTAAAGTGATTCCGGAAATAGAAATACCAAATAGAAAAATTAGGGAAACAAAATTGGATGCTCATAGCTAAGAATGAGGCATTAAAACTCAAAAATACCAACCTCGAAGGTCACCAATCCTATATTTTTGAAGTGCATTGATCATATAAAGAAATGGTGAGGAAATTATTCCCTTTCCCTCAACAAATGTAGAGAACCTCTACCAAGTTGCTACCACTAAGGGAGAAGGTCGAGGAAAAAGGGATACAACTAAAAGGAGTACCAAGCATGATTGATCAACTCATAAGTTTCCCAAAAAGAGTATCATAATACTGCTTCTAAAGAAATTAAGATTAGTGAGGACGAAATTAACTATGATTATGTAGAAGTTAAACAAGCCCTCAAAGATTTAGAAAATGTAGGAAATGATGTAGCCTAGTGTTACGACTTGGTTGGAAGCCTGTTGAAATTTTTGAAGAGGTGGTTAATAGCACCACTAACAGCAGAAATTTTGAGCATAAACAATAACATATACAAACAACAACAAAATGAAAATTATTCCTACTTAACAGTTGCATTCATATACTTGCACTCTCTCCAAGTCTTGATGGCAACCACCGAGAAAATTTTGACCAGCACCACATGGGGAACTCTACAAAGAAAGTATGATGTGATGAGGGGACTTTGATCTCATCTATATTTGTTGGTATGTTGATCTTTAGGAAACACATCTCTCTCAGATCGAACCAAGGACTCACCTCTAACTTGAAGTTAGTCGAATGTTGAAATTTCCATCAAGGAGGATTATCAATATATAAGCAACCAATAACGTCTTAGTATAAGAATCATCCCACTTTCCTTGTTAGAGAAATACTGAGATCCCTCATCCACCTTCTAGCCTATAAGTAGTCCATGCAATAAATATTTTATAACTAAAAAAGGTAGGCAAAGACTTGAGAAAGGCTTCCTAATTAGGTGGGACATGCATGTATATTCATTGGGGACCTCAAAGAATAACATGAAGCCCATGATGCACAGGTAAAAACTCAACAAGATGATGAAGGCACATGTCTTGTGGACATGAACCCCTCACAATCATCCATATCAACCATCCATAGAGGCCAGATCCCTATTCAAGTGTTGGGAACAAATCTAGCGAGGGCATGAAAGGTTGTTAACATTAGCTAATTCAAATATGACCAAAACTTTAGTATGATCATTCAATAAATAGGGAGAACAATGCCCATACCTAACTTGGCCCTTCCCTCTATCACAATAAAAAATAAAATAAAATAAAATCCATATCAAATACCTATAAGGATCTAATAGTTATGAATTCTTCTAGCATAGTGTTGTCATAGGAAAATGAAAAAAATATCAAAGATATGGTAAAGTGATTCCGGAAATAGAAATACCAAATAGAAAAATTAGGGAAATAAAATTGGATGCTCGTAGCTGAGAATGAGGCATTAAAACTAGAAAATACCAACCTGGAAGGTCACCAATCCTATATTGTTGAAGTGCATTGATCATATAAATAAATTGTGAGGAAAGTATTCCCTTTCCTTCAACAAATGCAGAGAACCTCTACCAAGTTGCTACAACAAAGGGAGAAGGTGGAAGAAAAAGGGATACAACTAAAATGGGTATCAAGCATGATTGATCAACTCATAAATTTCCCAAAAAGAGTATCATGATGCCGCTTCTAAAGAACTTAAGATTAGTGAGGAGGAAATTAACTATGATTATGTAGAAGTTAAATGAACCCTCAAAGCTTTAGAAAATGTAGAAAATGATGTAGCCTAGTGTTACAACCTGGTTGGAAGCATATTGAATCTTTCAAAGAGGTGGTTAATAGCACCACTAACAGTAGAAATTTTGAGCATAAACAATAACATATACAAACAACAACAGAAAAGACGTTATTCCTACTTAACATTTGCATTCATATACTCATAGCCTCTCCAAGTCTTGATGGCACCCACCGAGAAAATTATGGCCAACACCACATGGGGAACTCTACAAAGAAAGTACAATGTGATGAGGGGACTTTTATCTCATCTATCTTTCTTGGTATGTTGATCTTTAGGAAACACATCCCTCTCGGATCGAACCAAGGTCTCACCTCTAACCTGAAGCTAGTCGAATTTTGAAATTTCCATCAAGGAGGATTATCAATATAGAAGCAACCAATAATGTCTTAGTATAAGAATCATCCCACTTTCCTTGTAAGAGAAAGACTGAGATCCCTCATCCACATTCTAGCCTATAAGTAGGCCATGCAAGAAATAGTTTATAACTACAAAAAGTAGGTAAAGACTTGAGAAAGGCTTCCTAATTAGGTGGGACATGCATGTATCTTCATTGGGGACCTCAAAGAACAACAAGAAACCCATGATGCAAAGGTCAAAACTCAACAAGATGATGAAGGAATATGCCTTATGGACATTAACCCCTCACAATCATCCATATCAACCATCAGTAGAGGTCAGATCCCTATTCAAGAGTTGGGAACAAATCTAGTCAGGGCATGAAAAGATGTTAACATTAGCCAATTCAAATATGACCAAAACTTAAGTATGATCATTCAATAAATAGGGAGAACAATTTCCATACCTACCTTGGCCCTTCCCTTTATCACAACAAAATAATTTCCATCTCAAATACCTATAAATATCTAGTAGCTATGGATTCTTCTGGCATAGTGCTGTCACAGAAAAATTAAAATACTATCAAAGATATGGTAAAGTGATTCCAGAAATAGAAATACCAAATAGAAAAATTAGGGAAACAAAATTGGATGCTCATAGCTGAGAATGAGGCATTAAAACTAGAAAATACCAACCTGGAAGGTTACCAATCCTATATTGTTGAAATGCATTGATCATATAAATAAATGGTGAGGAAAGTATTCCCTTTCCTTCAACAAATGCATAGAACCTCTACCAACTTTCTCCCACTAAGGGAGACAGTGGAGGAAGAAGGGATACAACTAAAATGAGTATCAAGCATGATTGATCAACTCATAAAGTTCCCAAAAAGAGTATCATGATTTTTCTTCTAAAGAACCTAAGATTAGTGAGGAAGAAATTAACTATAATTATGTAGAAGTTAAACAAGCCCTCGAAGCTTTAGAAAATGTAGGAAATGATGTAGCCTAGTGCTATGACCTAGTTGGAAGCCTATTGAATATTATAAAGAGGTGGATAATAGAACCACTAACAACAGAAATTTTGAGCATAAATAATAACATATACAAACAACAACAAAATGAAAATTATTCCTACTTAACAGTTGCATTCATATACTCGCACTCTCTCCAAGCCTTGATGGTACCCATCGAGAAAATTGCAACCAACACCACATGGGGAACTCTACAAAGAAAGTGCGATGTGGTGAGGGAGCTTTGATCTCATCTATCTTCGTTGGTATTTTGATCTTTAGGAAACACATCCCTCTCAGATCGAACCAAGGTCTCACCTCTAATCTGAAGCTAGTCGAATGCTGAAATTTCCATCAAGGAGGATTATCAATATAGAAGCAACCAATAATTTCTTAGTATAAGAATCATCCCACTTTCCTTATAAGATAAAGATTGATATGCCTCATCCACCTTCTAGACTATAAGTAGTCCATGCAAGAAATAGTTTATAACTACAAAAAGTAGGTAAAGACTTGAGAAAGGCTTCCTAATTAGGTGGGACATGCATGTATCTTCATTGGGGACCTCAAAGAACAACAGGAAGCCCATGATGCACAGGTAAAAACTCAACAATATGATGAAGGAACATGTCTTATGGACATTAATCCCTCACAATCATCCATATCAACCATCATTATAGGCCAGATCCCTGTTCAAGAGTTGGGAACAAATCTAGCAAAGGCATGAAGGTTGTTAACATTAGCCAATTCAAATATGACCAAAACTTAAGTATGATAATTCAATAAATATGGAGAAAAATTTCCATACCTAACTTGTCCCTTCCCTCTATCGCAATAAAAAAAAACTCCATCTCAAATGCCTATAAAGATCTAGTAGCTATGGATTCTTCTAGCATAGTGTTATCACGAGAAAATGAAAAAAATATCAAAGAAATGGTAAAGTGATTCTGGAAATAGAAATACCAAATAAAAAAATTAGGCAAACATAATTGGATGCTCATTGCTAAGAATGGGGCATTAAAACTAGAAAAGACCAACCTAGAAGGTTACCAATCCTATATTGTTGAAGTGGATGGATCATATAAAGAAATGGTGAGGAAAATCTTCCCTTTCCTTCAACAAATGCAAAGAAACTCTACCAAGTTGCTCCTGCTAAGGGAGAAGGTGGAGGAAAAAGGGATACAACTAAAAGGAGTATCAAGCATGATTGCTCAACTTATAAAGTTCCAAAAAAGAGTATCATGATGCTGCTTCCAAAGAACCTAATATTAGTGAGGAGGAAATTAACTATGATTATGTAGAATTTGAACAAGCCCTCAAAGCTTTAGAAAATGTAGGAAATGATGTAGCCTAGTCTATGGCTCTCTACCATAGGGACCACTCTTTAAAAAAATGGTTGATCAAAATGAACAATCTACCATCCATTGGAGGTCAAGGGGAAGCAACGATGAATATTGAAGTTAATATAGAATTGGATGAATCTCTGGATGCATGGGAACTATCATTAAACATATTCATGAGTAAAGTAACAAAGGATTCGTTGAAAGAACATACTGCAAAATGAGTCAAGCAATAGAATATACTAAATTCGTTTATGGTTTCCTTGGAAAAGGATATTGAGAATCTTATAGAGAGAAAATACGAGTACTATGTAGCCATGGAAGGACTATCGCCCACCAAGATCAAGATGATATCATCTCTACTAAAATCTAGTAGACCTATCTATATGACATCTCAGGGGTTAAAGTAAATGGCCTAGTGATCTTGTAATAGGTGCCATTTGTCTACATTGAAAATTATAATAATTTTTTTATTAAATTGAGATAGAAAAAAAAGGAAGTGGGGTAAAAGTTGTAACTACTCTTGGGAGAAGTCAAGACTCCTAAATAAACAATTACCTTTGTATCTATAAGATATCCTAAACTCGAAGAGAAAATGACTTTTTGGAAATTTCTATACTAGAGAATCTTGA
Source organism: Pinus taeda (assembly GCA_000404065.3). Lineage (NCBI taxonomy): Eukaryota > Viridiplantae > Streptophyta > Pinopsida > Pinales > Pinaceae > Pinus > Pinus taeda. Next base: position 39,866 of record APFE030207115.1, on the reverse strand, counting down.
GATATAATATTGAGAAGCCTTTAGGGTGAAGAAGGAAGTTGATTGAAATTTATACATTTGTACATGAGTTACTAATGAATTTTCTATAGTAATATCCATGTATGTTTATGCTCGTGTGATATTTTTAACTAGTCACTAGTGGACATTTCTAGTTATTAATTGATATATTTTACGCATTCAAACTTTTTTTTGTAGTTGTCTTCATATCTAAATGAATAAGTACTAATTGGATTATATATTGAATTTTTTGTATTTAACCAATTCAAACAATATTGACATTTCTTGCACCAAGGAAACAACTAACTCCTTTCCTCCATTTTTGAGCAATACAATATGTTCATTTAATAGTTCATCTCTCACCATTTATTTCATTAGATTAGAGTAGGGTAGTTTAATTTGCTATAATTAGGTAATTTACCTTCCCATTTTTGGGATCTTCTATGTTATGTATATTTTTCCATTTCACGTAACATTCAATCCTCTTAATCACCACTGAGCTAGAATTCAAATGGGTCTCTCATCCCAAAGTGTGTGAGGTATAATTTGGACTTCATAACACCTAGAATATACCTATCACTATTGCTAGGAATCTATCCCTATCAAAGAACATACAAGCACCAAAAAATACTTCTGCAAAAACCTCTTCGCATCCAAGATTTTTTACTTATAGTGAAAATTCATTTAAACTGCCACAAGTTCCTTCAGTACAAATGATAAAGGTTATGGTGGAGGGTTTCTGTGCAATTTTTGGCCAACCTGTAACACAAAAGCCACATAAAACTCTACTACAAGGTATTCTCCATGTAGTATAATGACCACCATGCGTTTTGAAGGTTGTTTGGAGAAAGTTTTATTTCCTTATTCTAATGTGATGATATCCAAAATATGAATCCAACTTCGTAAAGAAATTTTATCCATGCAATTCATCTAATAATTTATTTGGCACTTACCATGTCCATTTCAAAGAGATTGCCAAGATTGTGACCCTGGGGCATGGAAATAAGTTCAACAACACTCATCACATCTGGTTTTGTTTCCTTCTTTTCCGTAACAAGATGTTCCTGGCATAAACACACCATAATTTGCTGATAAGAATATCCCTCAAGGAAAAGAAAACTCCACATAATAACTCACTGCATAAGAATACACAACAATAAAATCATGCATATTCTCTTTAAATCAGTTAAATTTGCTTACTTCTGAGTCATTGAAGAGTCAACACATTTCACATGCTTTTCTCTTTTACATTTTTACTTTATCCTGGAGCATGCCTACTAGGTTTCACCCTATGTTATTTTGGTGACAAGTGCTTCAACTCACGATTAGACTGCAACGTCAATATTGTTTATATATACGACATGTCAGGTCTTAATTGGTGCAGCCATTATCGCCCATGCCTTTGGCTTTGTATTCCTCTATGAAGTCCTGAACATATAGCCTCTTGAGTGCCTCATTCCACTTGTATAGAAGTATTTTGAAGTTGCAAAGAGAGATGGATGGGCCATCGCCCAAGGGTGTGGGGAATCTTGTGCATATTCCTTCCATGGAACAATGAAATCACCAGGATCTAATTTCTTGACTTCAACCAAATGTATTAGGTCATACCTTCTATGGCATGGTTGTGCCCTTCCTCCTCCTACCCTGGACAAACCCAACCAAATGTACCAGATCAAATCTGCCACAGCATGGTCGTGCCCTTCCTCCTCCCGACCTGAAAAAACACAAGCAAATGTACCAGATTAGACCTACCAATAGCATGGCCACACCCTTTCTCCTCCTTCCCTGGATGTGGCTGCACCCTTTCTCCTCTTGCCCTAGTTGTGGCTGCGCCCTTTCTCCTCCTGCCCTGGACAACGCTACAATGCCAGGGAAATGAAAAAAATTGATATTTGAAAATAAATGATATTTTGATATGAAATGTGTATGTTTTTCAAGGAGACTTTTAAAATTGGTCATAAAAGCATGAAGCATTGAAGCAACTTAGGGGTGACTTGGAAGGCATGGTGGAGGCACTAAGTTTTAGCATAGAGAAAATCTTAACGAAATTTGAAAAAAATATAAATGGGTAGAAAGAAGTAAATAGGTAGAAGGTTGAAGATGTTGATATATGGAAGGCTAAGTACATAAGGTTAAGGAGTTATGTGCACTTGTGTATTTCTCTAAAAAAAATAGATTTTTTTTGTATGTTATTTGTGTGTTGAGTGTCTTATAGTTGGTAGACTCTATATTATAATTTTGAGTGTTTTTAAGCCATTCTAGTTTCTTATATATGCAAGGTCTGTAAGTTACTTAAATAGATTAAATACTGGGGAGAAGTTGTAAGAGGGATTAAATTTGTTATTGGCTTTTGGTGCTCACTCTACAGTAGAGTTATGTAATACCATGCATGTTATTAGTATAATGGATTATAATTCTATCTATGTGTTTGTATTTGTAATATATTTGCATGATCTATACTTTTTTTATTCGTCTGAATGATGTTAGTTATAGTGGTTTCAATGGATTTTTATTAGCATCATAACAAATGTGATCCCCACTAAAATGTTTAACATGTTGTGCTTTATTAATGGGAATTATTGTGTGTCTCAAGTGAGACCTTCTTGCCCCTATAAGATGGAATACATTAGGAAATTAGACAACAATAGGCCATATTTAGAAACATTTCATTAATCTTGAGTCTAGCATAGAGCCAACATACAATAATGGGAAATAATTGTCTAAAATCTTTGAAATATGGTAGATGAGTTAAATTAGGGTTTAATGACCGAGGGGGTAAGGTTTAACCTAAAAAATGCCTTCAAGTGACTTGAATGCTTTTAACCCTGACCCTAAATTTTCCTTAAGCTTATGTAGGGATGTTAATTATTCTTGGAAATGGGTTGGGAAAGGTATAAGGTGACAATAGGAAGAGGTGCTTGAGGAAAAAAAGTTATTTTATTGGCTCTTGGGAAAAATGGAAAAGAAATGTTACTTTTAGGACTTTGTCTGGCTAAGTTAATGTACAGTTTCTATGTTAGGTAGTGTTAGGGCATTCTAGAGTGCCACGGCATGTCAAGGAGTGTTAGGGTATTCTAGGGAGTGTCAAAGCATGCTACGGAATGCATGGGATGCTAAGTACATGTGCCACATAGTGCCAAGGGATTCTAAGGTGTGTTAGGTGCTATGGCATGTCAAGATGTAAACTATGTTGCTTAGTTGTTTTGTGGACATGGTTGGACGCGAGCCTTATCTTGGTAACTTGTTAAGTGGGATGAGTTGATATGGGACATGAGTAGCCTAAGATGAGTTATAGGAAGTTCTTAGGTGATGAGGCATAGTCTAGTTGTAGTATTTGTAACTTGGTCAAGTTGTTATAGTCAAGCCAGAACTTGGTTGGATTCCAAAGTCGCAAAAAAAGTAAGGATAGTTATGAGGGCACAATAGTTAGGGACCTCCAAGGCATGCCAAGAAATGAAAAAGGCATGCAAAAACATGTCAAATAGTGTTAATGCATGCCAAGGAGTATTAGGGAGTGTTAGTGCATCACGAGGGAGAACTAGGTAAAAATGAATGGAAATGAATGAATAAGAATGTGTGCTAAAGGGTGTTAGAGAATTATAAGTGTGGCAAGGACAAAGTGTGTTAAGAGAAGTTCTAAATAGTATTTGTAGGAGGAAATCCCATGGTTATGATAAGGGGTTGGACAAATCAATTTTATGCAAAGGGAGACTTTGTGTTGGGTGAAACATTATTTTCCAATGACTTGGTTGGATTCCCAAGTTGCAAAAAAAGTAAGTCTATCTATTAGGGCATGACAAATAGAGAGTGCCAAGGTGTGTCAGGGAATCCCAGGAAGTGCTAATACATTCTAAATAGTTCTAAGGATTGTTAGGCATTCCAAGACATGTTAAGTGCTAAAGCATTCCAAGATGTTCCAAGTGCCAGGGTATGCCAACACATGTCAGGGAGTGTTAAGGAGTTCCAAGGAAACATGAGGGAGCATTAGTTTCAAATGCATGGAAATGAATGAATAAGAGTGACAGTGACAGGGAGTGCTAACGAGTTTTAAGTGTGCTAAGGAGGGAGTGGAAAGGTATGTTAGGTATTTCCTAGGAATGTTAGAGTGCCAAGACAACATTCCAAGATGTGTCAGGTGCTAGGGTGTGCCAATGTGTTCCATAGAGTGTTAGGGAGTTCCAAGAAAACAAAAGGGATCACTAGGTAAAAATGCATGGAAATGAACAAATAAGATTGTGTGGCAAGGAGTGTCAGTAATTCCTAGGTGTGATGAGGGATGACAAGGTGTGCTAGGTAGTGCCAAGGAATGATGGAGTGCTAGGGTGGCATGCCAAGATGTGCCAAGTGTCAAGGTGTGCTAATGTGTGTCAGGGAGTGCGACAGAAACACAAGGGAGAACTAGTTCAAAATGCATGGAAATGAACGAATAAGAGTGTGTGATAGGGAGTGTTAGTGAGTTCCAAGTGTGTTAAGGAGGGAGTGACAAAGTTATATGTTAGGTAGTGCGAAGACATGCAAGAGTGCCAAGGCATGTCAAGGAGTGATACAATGTGCTAGGGAGTGATAAAGTATGCTAAGGAGGGAGTGATTAGGTATGTTAGGCAGTGTTAAGGCATGATAGAGGACAGGGAAACATGCCAAGATGTGTCAGGTGCTAAGGTGTGTCAATGCATGCCAGGGAGTGTTATGGAGTGCAAGGGAAACACAAGGAAGCACTAATTTCAAATCCATGGAAATGAATGAATAAGAGTGTGTGACAAGGAGTGTTAGTGGGTTCTAGGTGTGATAAGGAGGGAGTGACAAGATATGCTAGGTAGGGTCAAGTAATTCTAGAGTGCCAGGGATACATGCCAAGATGTGTCAAGTACCAAGGTGTGCCAATGCGTACCGGGGAGTGTTAGGGAGTGCAATGGAAACACAAGGGAGAACTAGTTCAAAATGTGTGGAAATGAACGAATAAGAGTGTGTGATAGGGAGTGTCAAGGAGTTCCAAGTGTGCTAAGGAGGGAGTGACAAAGTTATATGTTAGGTAGTGCCAAGGCATGCAAGAATGCTAGGGCATGTAAAGGAGTAGTACAGTGTGCAAGGGAGTGCTAAAGCATGCCAAGGAATGTAGGGGATGCCAACACATGCCACATAGTGCTAAGGGTTTGTTAGACGTGCCATGTGCTAGGTATTATGGCATGTCAAGATGTAAACCTTTTTGCTTAGTTGTTTTATGGCCATGGTTGGACGTGAGCCTTGACTTGGTAACTTGTTAAGTGGGATGAGTTAAGATTGGACATGAGTAGCCTAATATGAGTTATAGGCCATTCTTAGGTGAACAAGGCATAGTATAGTTGTAGTAATTGTAACTTGGTCAAGATGTTGTAGTCGAGGTAGGACTTGGTTGGTTCCCAAGTCTTAAAAAAGGGTATTTATGAGGGCATGATATCTAAGGAGTATCAGGGCATGGAAAGGAATGAAAAGGCATGCGAACACATGCCAGACCATGTCAATGAATGTTGAGGAGTGTTAGGGAGTGTCAGGGCATCACAAGGGAGAACTAGGTCAAAGTGCATGGAAGCGAATGAATATGAGTGTCTTCTAGGGAGTGTCAGTGAATTCCAAGTGTCCCAAGGACGAAGTGTGTTAGAAGAATTTCAGAATAGGACCTGCAAGAGGTAATCCTATGATTATGATAAGGGGATCGACAAAGAAGTTTTAGACAAAGGGAGACTTTGGGCTAGGGACAACTCTATTTTTTCAATGACTTGGTTGGGTTTCCAAGTCGCAAAAAAAAGTAAGGTTATCTATGAGGGCATGCCAACTAGGGAGTACCAAGGTGTGCAATGAATATTAGGAAGTGATAACACATGCTAGAAAGTTCCAAGGCATGTTATGCATGCTAAGACATACCAAGTGCTAAGGCATGCCAAGATGTGCTAGGTGTTAGGGTGTGGCACCAACGCATGTTAGGGAGTGCCAAGGAAACACAAGGGAGGACTAGTTTCAATTGCATGGAACTTAATGAATAAGAGTGTGTGATAGGGAGTGTTCGTAAGTTCTGAGTGTGGTAAGGAGGGAGTGACAAGGTATGCTTGGTAGTGTCAAGGCATGATAGAGTGCTAAGAAAGCATGTCGAAATGTGCCAAGTGGCTTCATTAGTCTCTTATCATTCTTGTTCTTTATGTTGATGATCTTTCCTTACTGGTACTGATCCCAACCTTATAAACCATGTGAAGTTCAGCCTTAAAAAGCAGTTTGAAATGACAAACTTAGGACACTTGCATTATTTTCTTGGTCTTCAAGTCTTGCAATCCAAAGAAGGTATTTCCCTTTCCCAGTCCAAGTATGCATGTGATCTTCTATGCCACTTTCACATAGAAGATTGTAATCCATCCCCTTCTCCCTTTCAATCTGGAGCCAAACTTTCAGTCACTTGTACTTCCCCTAAAGTTGATGCTACCTTATACCATCATCTTGTTGGAAAACTTTTGTATCTGACCCATACCCGTCCTAACCTTTCCTTTGTTGTTGGCCTTATTGCTCGGTTTATGAAAAACCCACATGAAATTCATTGGAAAGAAGTTAAAAGAATACTTCATTATGTTCAAGGTACATTTCATTTTGGGATTCATTACAGTGCAGAAGCATCTCTTCTATTGGTTGGTTTCACTGATTCTGATTGGGAAGCTGACCCTGATGAGCGGAAATATATTGCAGGTTATGTCTTCACTCTTGGTTATGGACCTATTACATGGGCTTGCAAGAAACAAAGTGCCATTTATCTTTCTTCAGCAAAAGCAGAGTATCGTGGCATTGTTGAAGATAGTAAGGAAGTCCTATGGCTTCATCAGGTCCTGTCAGACTTTGGTTTTCAGCAGCAGCATCCGACTACACTTTGGTGCGATAATCAAAGTGAAATTCAACTATGCAAAGATCCAGTCCAACATCAATGCAACAAACACATTGAACTACACATGCACTTCATCATAAATCTCATTCATGACCATGTCCTTGAAGTGCAATATTGTTCAACCAATGACAAAGTTGCAGACATCTTTATAAAGGCTCTCACAGAGGTGAATTTTATTAAACTTCAATTTATGGTTGGAGTTCAGGAAGTTATCACTAAAGGGGGATAGGCTCTAATGCCTCCTTCCTTCTCCTATTGTGTCATCTTTGTACATCCTTCAATCCTATCCCAAGTTGTTTCCCTTGCTGCCTATTTCAAATGGGAAGTCCATTAGATGGATGTTAAATCCGCCTTCTTGCATGGGGACTTGCATGAATAAATCTATATGGAGCAACCTCCTAGATTTATACAAACAGACTCCAGCCTTGTATGTCAACTTAAGAAATCCCTTTATGGTCTCAAGGAATCCCCTCGGGCTTGGTATGCCAAAATGGTTAGCTTTCTTTTATATGTTGGCTTTTCTAGGTATCATTCTGACAATACTCTCCACAACAAGAAAGTGGGTAAGTATCTTATCATTATTTTTCTTTATGTTGATGATCTTATCCTTTTTGGTAGTGATCCCAACCTTCTAAACCATGTGAATTCCAACCTTAAAAAGCAGTTTGAAATGACAGGCCTAGGACACTTGCATTATTTTCTTGGGCTTCAAGTCTTGCAATCCAAAGAAGGTATTTCCCTTTCCCAGTCCAAGTATGCATGTGATATTCTACGCAACTTTCACATGGAAGATTGTAATCCAGCCCCTTTTCCCTTTCAGTATGGAGCCAAATTTTTAGTCGCTTGTACTTCCCCTGAATTTGATGCTACCTTATACCATCAGCTTGTTTGAAAACTTTTGTATCCGACCCATACCCGTCCTGACCTTTCCTTTGTTGTTGGCCTTATTACTCGGTCTATGCAAAACCCAGATGAAAGTAGCTAAAATTATAATTCATTATGTTCAAGGTACAATT